>JAAGNO010026581.1:0-23617 GCA_033439905.1 Ceryle rudis | reverse complement strand
AAAGTATCTCATTGCATATTTTAGAAAGAAATATTTGTAGTTGCATCTAACACAGTTATCAATATATTATTGAATTTAAGAAATAGTGAACGCAGTTAGTGTACAACGACCCATGACATGATGAAAGAACAGGCTGGCCTCATTTAGAGAAGAATGTATCATTGGGTGTTCGTAATGACCTTTTTCCTCTCCTTAGTTATATTTGCATTATTTCAAAGGTTTCGAGAGCTGAAGTTTAGAAGAGGGTAGAAAGTAATTCCCTTTTCACAGAAGAACTTTCTTAACTGTGAAAACAATTTCATAAGTAGAGATTGAAGAGCAGTACCTCAAAGTGCCACAGAAAAAGGTTGAAAAATGTGGAAGAAAAAGAAATGTGAAAATCATAGCACCATTCAAAATTGTCTAATAATTTGAAAATTACTCATTTTTATTTTGTACTGAGACCAGGAAGGCATAAAAACATTTTCTTAGTTACCGAGTGAAGTAATAAAATAAAGTAATAAAGGTCATCACCTGCGTGATGACCTTTTCATCCTTTTACAAATCTGTTTTTACATTTTATGCTTCACAAGTCCTTGCCTGGCCCTTTGTCTTTCGTTTTCCCTCACGGTCAGTGTGCTTCCATTAATGAATGCTTCCACTGCTCTTTAATTATGAGTGTAGCAAAAGGTCCTGCTTCTCCCTGCCATGTTGTGAAATTTGTAATTCAACTGTGGGAGGTGATGGTAGAAAACTGTTGTCTGGCAGAATGCTTATCAAAAACCTTTTATAGAAGTGGGTGATTTCACTTTTATTTTGACAATTTAAAATGTCTTTTACTTATAAGTAAAAGTGAAATTTCATTTCAGTTTCAGAAAGAACATCAGAAATCAGATGCTTTAGCACTAAATCAAAATATTTTAAAATACTAGAATTGGTCTAAATCTTTTTTTTGTAAACAGTCTATTACCAAAAAGTGGAATTTTTTTAACAAATTCAATTGAAAAATTTCTGACCTAGATGCTCTTAGGCAGGTTTCTTTATCATTCCTTTCTGGAAAAAGAAGAATTTTTAAAGTATTTTTTTCCCTCATTTTTTTTTGTGTGCATATGTGAATTCTTGCATAGGATAAGGATTTCAGTTTGTCAGATGTAACTATTTTGAAATCTACTATTAAAATATGGGACCCAGTGCTGAATAGTTTTGAAAGCTTTGATATGCCACAGTACTAAACGAAACAACATTTAAGAAGGGGATAATATGATAACTTTTGGTTATAACATTTTGCTTCATGATGGTGAGATTGTTGATTTTAACCTTTATAGGATGAAAGATGGCTAATTGCTTTGCATGCTCTTTACTGGATTTTCATGTCCCAGCATGCACAATAGAAGAAAATCTGCATCATGTATGTTTCTGTCTGGTGGAGTTGTAGCTCAAAGGAGCAGCCAAGGTCAGCAAGGGTTTATTAGTTGGTCTTTTCTAATGAGCTGTTCAGGCTTTTCAACATTTCCATGTGGTGTTACTGATGAAGGTCTCCCAGCTTGTGGTTAATTATTGGTACCACTCTTGTCTAATGTGAAATGTTTCAGTCTTTTGTGCTTAGCTGCTTGCTGAATGTATGGTTTCACCACTGCGTGTGTACTGTGTATCTTGATGAATCATCTTCTTGGCTACTTTGTCCTCATAAAAGCATTCTCCCTGTTCAGTGTGGAGCCTTTCAGCAGTGCAAGACAGGAACATTTAAAAATATGAGAAGGAAGCAACTGAAGTCCTTTGAAATTGTATTAAACTACTGCTAAGGCTCACAGACAGTGGGAGCAAGATTATCTTTAAAGTATGTATTTCCTGAAATAGAAAAATCCCAGCAGGAGAAAAATCACCTTGTAATGAAAAATTTGCATGGCCAGTGCTAGATGAGGTGGAGTAGCAGACCAGGGAATGATAGCAAAGGACAAGAGCAATAGAACAGTAACTTTCTATAAGGTGCATAGTCACGCAAAGAGACAGCAAGAAATGCTTTCATCTCTTTAGAACCACTTGTTGACAATTGCATCTTCATTCAGAAAGGAAGCTTGGAATAGTCTTCATGGTGTATGAAGTTATTCCTCAGTTCAGTACTTAATTATGTTTTAAAAACTTGAGCATTATGATTCATGTCGTATTCTATAATCAAATTCTTGATGAAGTTTTAAGTGTCTCTGCTGTGCTCTGATACTTACGTTAAGCAAAATTCTGCCCCTTCTCTTTCATTTGCTTCCTATTTTCCATATTTTTTATGCAATGTGCTTTTCATCCTTATTTTCCTATAGTATGTATATATTTGTGATTGTTTTCTTATCTGATAAGCTGAATATCCAGGAAGACCTCTTCTTGTGTTGTTTTTTTTTGTCACTGCTACTTGCCATGTCTTGTGTTGCTGCTCTATTATTTTCATCAATACAGTTTCACTGTAGGAACTTGGATTGTTTAGACTCCATGTCAGCTGTGGAATGCTGTTAATTCCACATGCTGATCCAAGGATTCTCCTGTTTATTTAAGAAGTTACCACAGACCATATTCCATGTATTGAATACAATGAAAATCTCTTTAACTCTGTTTCCGCACAGGGACATGGTATTATAACTTTAAAATGTGTGTAGAGATCAGCAAGATATTTCATAGCCTTACATCTTCAGCAAGGCTGAGCTCCTCCTCAAATTTAGGCACATTACAAAACACTTTGCTTAATTAGGACTAACACAAAACTATTCTAAAAAAAAAAAATCATCATTATAAACCCCTGTATTTATTATTGCTTGTGAAAGTTAATTTAGCCCATCACCTTAGTAAATGTTATATACTCAGGAGAATAAAATGGAATGCATACTGTGAACATGATGACATTTTATTTTGACAGATTTGGAGACCTTTGTAAAATAAGAAACAATTGTCTACAGGAGAAATGAAGTGAAATGCAACCATGGGAGTGTAGAAGCCAGTAAAAATCAAGTAGTATCAATGTTATCCTGCCATTTTGATTTTGAAAACACGTACTCCATGCCTCCTTGCCTAAATTATTTGATTTTTGATATTTACTAAACCAGGTGTTTGAGTTTAATAATTGTAAGCCATTTCTCTGAATAAAATAGCGAATTTTCAATAGTTTAAAAATTCTAGCTCTAATGTTCCTGTTTTTAGAACAGGGACAAATTTGGCAGAGATGAACATTTTGCTGATCTGGCTGGAATTAGAAGTTAAACTTTTGAAACAAAACTAATTTTTCTCATATTCAGTAAAGACTTCAGATTTTAGCAGCTTCTAACTTTGCAAATCTAGTGCTCATTGTACCTATTGCATTTTCTGGTGCTGACCAAAATTTTAATGTGACGTTTCCACATAGCCACCAAAGATACCAAAGCCACTAAAGTTGTTATAAATAACACTGTGGCATAACTAAGTTCTACTGGTTAATGAGTGCTACAAGTCACTCCTGGTTAGGTGGAGATCACCCTTTCAAGTATGCTTTGAAACTGAAAGCTAGGAGCCTGTCTTCTGACCCCCTTTTTGGTGATGAAGCAGTGTGAAAGAAAAGCCACTGGAATTTGAGCAGACTGTAAGACCTGGAAAGATGTGAGGAGATCTAGGTAGAAAATTGTGAGTAGAGATACTAGGATGAGACTGCCAAGCTGGAGGGGGAGTCAAGACAGAAAACTGTAGAGGATAACTTGCAGAGATTTGGATCTGGGAATCACAATACAGTCTTTACTTAAAAGTGGACAGTTTCCACCAGAATATGTATTCTAGAATGAATGCAATCTATTCAGTATTGGATTTTATTGTTGTTGTTCAGTGAGTAATACTCTCCCTTGTTTATTAATCAAAATGTGATCTGAATATAGTTTAATTATGGATTTTTCAGTGTCACAAGTTTTGTCAGGATGTTTCATATGTATAAATTGGATTTTACAATATGTATTCAGATAGCCATGTATTATTATTATTCATATTTTATTCAGAGATGTAAGGTATTACTAATATACTGGGAAGCCTATGTTTGCTTACACATTCATATCACAGTTCATTTTTAACTTACCTTGCAACTACAAATTGGATTCCAGAATCTCAAGGTAGTTGCTTATACAATAAGGTATATCACTGCTTGAGAAACACTAAGATGATTTGTGGTTCATCTTGCATCAGTTTGAGCAAGTATAGAATCTTTTTTCCCAGGTCAGCATTATCATGCCTTTACTATAACACTGTTGTGTCTCTTCCTCTGGTTCCATGCTTTCTTCATTATCTGCCTTTCAGCTTCGGCACACATAATGCAGAAGTCTAAAAAGCTTGCAGCTTTTTCATAATACAGTTTTTAATTATTGCCTGGAATAATTCCCATCATGCTCACTGAACGAGGATAAAGTTTCTGAATAGTTGTGCTACTTGAAACATGGATAAAGAGGGAGAGCATGTTGCTCTGGCAACTATACTTGTAGTTTTCCCTTTTGAGGATTGACCAAGGCCAATTTTTTTAACTTGTTTTTGTGTGTGCAATATTTGCTTCAAAGTCTATAATGGGAACATCTAGAATAGGTGTGATGCTACATAATTAGCATGTAGTATACATTAGTTTAAAGTAGGTATGTCTTTTACACAGTTACAATCATTCCCATAATTGATGTTACACTTCTGTTTATCCAGATAGAATCTCTCGAGTTCATAAACTGTACCTTAGATAAGTGTACTGGTATCTTTTACCTGCCAAGTATAACCTAAACATCTCTACATTGTTAAAAAGAAGACTAGTTATAAACACGGTGTTGGGTTTTCTTCTAAATGTTACCTGATTGGTAAATATTTAGACTATTCTGTTTTTCCCACAGAAGTTTCCAATAGTATCTGCAGAATTGGAAGCTTCCTAGTTAAACTAAGATAGAAGTCATGAAAGATAACCTTGTGTGTGTAGGATCTCCTCATATATTTGGCCTTGACAATGGTATCTACAGTTTGAGTTTTTTCTTTAATCATTGTAATTGAGGAAAGTATTGTCAATATGAAAAAATCTCTTGCATAATGAAGTTGTGAGGAATGGATTTTTTTTTTTCTCCTTCCATAGAAAGTGTGCTAACTTAATGAAAACTGTTGTTTTCTGAATGTGAAGCTGCATGTGGAATTAACCTCTGCCTTCATTTCCTTTACTATAGAGAAAGAGGTAGTATTTTTTTGCAGCATAATGTTGTATGTTGAAGGAAGGACTGTTTCACCAAGCAAACCATTTGTTTTGACATGTTGAGGTCCCTCTCTGTAACATGGGAGGAATGTGATAATTGTAGGCGTCAGATAATTACTCTTTTAGGTGACTATGTTCCTTAAAGTAAAATCAAACTTCTGTTATTCTTTTGATATTTGGTGTCAAAAAAACCCCAGAAAGTTATTTTCCTTCCATAGCAAGTAAGTGAATGGCTTGTTACACTCAAAATCTCTTAGCTGTTTTCACTGGATATGCAAACTCTCTACATATAGGTAGAAAGTCAAGTTGTCTCTTCAGTGTAGGTATTCGAATTTTTAGACAGTGATATTCATACAGAATTAAAATCTTCAATAACTAAAAGGGTAGAGTTAGTTTATTCTCATAGCAATCTTACAGCGCTATTTGGCTGATTATATCCTATTGAAAAGTAGTACTCACTGTTGCCCATTATCCTTCTATAGATACATAACTTTATCTTTGCTTACTGTTTTTAGTGTGCTGTACTTACATTGCTTTTTGCTTCAATCAAACCATTCATTGCAACTTAGCAGAATGTGATATGTATCATTACTTTCCTATGTAGTTACAAAGCTTAGTTATAATGGCTTAATCTTGGGAGTCTGGTTGCCAAAGAAATTAGTTCTTTATACTGTGAAGCAATGTTGACAGTAATCTCTCCTTTCCTCTCCACCCCCTCTGCAAAAGAAAAGGAAGAAAAGAGAAGAAAAACAAGGTTGCATTACAATTCTGGCAACATCAGCCACACTAATAAAATCAAATTCAATGTTGTTTTACGACTCTGAATTTATGTGACTGCACAGGATCAAAGGATTTGTATCCCACTGGACTGCAAGGTCTATAGTTCATGGAAAAAAACCTCATCAAAAAGAACATTTTAGTAGTAAGGCTTTTCATTTTAATCAGCCACAGTAATAAAAAAGCTGTTAGGTGTCCAAAAACATTCTCCCAAGATCAGAGACAACTTGCTCTCTACTACAATCAGTTTTCTTATTGGATCCATACTGCCTCTGTAGTTTTTGTCACTGAAACTTCATCTTCAGCATGTTTTCAGCCATTTTTTGGCATTGTTTTCACATTTTACATGCCAAATCATTATATCTATCAGGAAAAGTAATGTTTCATATCATTTCCCTGGCAAATGGGAAGTGCTGTAACTTATTTAAAGCTAATTGTCATCAATACAAGTGATTAACTAACAGAATTTTAAATACTGATCTGTATTTTTATATAATGTATTTTAAAATATTTGAATAGCGATAACTTATTTTTTTTCTTCTTGGTTATAATTTTCTGAACACCAACATAAAGCATAAATGTTACTATTTTGATATCTATATACTGACATAGTAACCTAGGCTGTCCTAGGAATAAGGTAGCAGCTGCAAGTGAGAAACAGAATAGGGAAGTAACTACAATGTTTGTAATAGGAAAGGCTGTTGTTACTATGTTTGGATTCTGCATGCTAATTTTTTTATGGTCCTAGTTCAACAAAAGTTTGAAATGAATTTTTAACATATGGTGTGGTTTTATCTGTTAATTAGCTTGGCCACAGAGAAGTCGTATGCAATATATCATTTACATTTATTGATGTGTTGCATGTTGAATTGCCTCATTCCGTTCTGCAGAACTCAAGTGAATTCAACTCAACAGTTTAGCAATATGGAGAAATTTTACCAATTAAATTGTCCATAAAAGTGCCAGTTTTCCTTGAAATTTACAGGTAGGTCTCAGTTTAACTGCCTACTACTTTTTTACAAACATTTATTTATACAAACATATATCACATTTATTTTTGTTAGTTTAAGCTAACTTACATTTAAAAAGAATCAACACACAATCACTTCCTGCAAGGATCACTCCTTTTCTGCATGACATGACATGTATTGGGTGTTACATGGCATCTTGTAGCTTCTGTACACTACTTGCTTGCAAAATTATAGTGGGTATGGTATTCCCTTCTCACTAGAACCTGCAGGCTAATATATGCAGGCTTATATTGGGTTTTGTCAGTTGAATATTTTAATTGTTTTATTCTTCTAAAAAAACCATTAATTAAAATAAATGGAAACTTTAAAATTAATGGGGATTTTTAAAAGTGACCTACCAAGCATATAAAAAATCTACATAAAATGCTAAATTGTCTACTATTAATATTTATTTATTAATAGTCTGAATTTTTTACCCCTTTAAGCACGTGTTTTAACAGTTGGCTTTATTAAGTAATATTTAGTCTAGTTAGATGCTATCATTTACCTCAAGAGATGATATTGCTTAACAAATGTTACAAGTGTATGTGACAAGAAGTTAGTGAATCCAAGGTATTAATAATTTTCTGCTTGATACATATATCAGATTCAGGAAGTATTTAGATTTCAGTGAAATGTCTCTATGGGCACAGAGAGGCCACAGTAGAGTACATCACCTATCAGGTGCTAAAGTCGACATAACAGGATCCATAAATGTGGAGTATGCTGTGGAGTACAGTGAACATACTTAGAGATATTTTTTTTCCATGTATTGGAATTCATAATGATCGCAGGATTTTGAGATTACCGAGAAATTTCAAGGACACGTTATCTGGATGTTTGATTAGAAGTTACAGAGTGGGGGATGGATTTACTTTTAATAGAAGAGTGTCTGAGTAAAGCTACACGTAAATAGCACAGCTGCACAACTATGGATGAGCTGTTGTGAGCTATGTATTGTATAATAAAACTCTCCAAGTGAGTTAATTTGTGTAATCTAAAATGGTCAGATGGTAGTTACTAACAAGGAAAGGACTGAGGGGAGAATATGTTTATGTTCAGGAAACAAAACCTAGATGAGTGTAAATTTACAGAAAGAATTACAGAGCAGACACAAGACAATCAGGATGAGGAAAGCAAACTTCAACGCAACTTGGAAATCACTCTGCAAGGAGCATGGAAATGAGGACAGAGCATTAAGAGGAAATAGGGAACTGAAGGCCTACAAACAACTGGAAGAGGAAATGCTGAAGCTTAGAATAATATAGGACTGTGTGCAGTCCTTAATGCAAGGGGTGGTTTGTATCTTGTGCAAAATAGACTCTTGAAATACATGGTCCTGGTCAGGAAACAGCTAGAGAGAGTCCTTCTGTTACAGATGTGCTTTGCATGGCTATTCTTACTCTTCCTATAGTGACAAAAATGGAGCTGTATTTGTTACATTTATATCTACGTGGTCACTGAAAGCTTTGCACTAGTGTGAAAGAAGGAATGGATTTCATTCCCACTCCCACTATATTCTACTGTCAGTAGACTAAGTTCCAGCTGTAGATTTATAGTTTTGTTTTAAAAACTTACGGTATTTTTAAAAAACAAAAACTAACAAACAGCTATTTCTTATTTCTTGTCTTTGTAGAGCCACTAGACTCAATGTGTACAAATGCACTGGCTAAAAACTTACAAATCTAGCCTGGTTAGTATTGACTTGGGGTCCTGGAAAATGGTTAAGAGGAGGAGGAGAAGACAGAAAGTATACATAAAGAATTAAATTGCTAAAGAATGGGATTTAATTTAGAAGAATCACTTTATAGTAATATAATAAAAGTGAAGGATGACAGCCTGTAATGAATCAAGTAATTTCAGTGACACATTTCCCATATGGTAGAATATACATAGAAGATGAAATAGGAAAGACAAAGAGAAAACCAGCACTGGGAATTTCAAGGAAGTGAGTTCAGGAGCAAAGCATAGGGGTAATACAATTGATATACTATACAGAGGCACAAGAGTGAACTGTAGCTGAAGATGTTGCGAAATGTTTCTTAATTTTGTGCCCAGAACAGAATGTGTAGAAAGGAAGTATAGAAAATGAGTTACAAATGCAAACTAATTCTGAAGTGGCATGAAGAACATCTCACATCAAGAATCATTTTGATTGTAACTGGAACAATTAATTGGAATAATGTTAGAAACATGTACATGTACAAGAAAATATAAGAATATGTTCATTGAAATATTGACTATAAAAGTGCCATGCTTTTTAGAGCCATAGAATGGTAGGGGTGGGAAGGCATCTCTGGAAAGCATCGAGTCCAACCCCTCTGTCAGAACAAGATCACTCAGGGCATGCTACACAGGAAGAGACGCAGGCAGGGCTTTGAAAGGTTCTAGAGAAAGACCGTAACCTCCACAACCTCTCTGGGCAGTCTCTTCCAGTGCTCTGTCACCCTCACAGTAAAGAAGTTTTTCCTCACGTTTACATGGAACTTCCTGTGTTCCAGTTTGTGACCATTGCCCCTTGTCCTGTCACAGGGCACCACTGAAAAAAGACTGGCCCCTTCTACTTGACACCCACCCTTCAGATATTTGTAAACATTGATAAGATACCTCTCAGTCTTCCTTCTCCAGACTAAACAGGTCTTTCCTCGTCATAGAGATGTTCCAGTCTCTTAATCATCCTTGTAGCACTCTTCTATGAGACAAGAACTGGACACACACAATACTACAGATTTGGTCTCACTAGGGCAAAGTAGAGGGAGAGGAGAACCTGCCTCGACCTGGTGGACATACTCTTCTTTGTGCACCCTGGGATACCAGTGACCTTGGCCACAAGGGCACGTTGCTGTCCCATGGATAACCTATTGTCCACCAGGACTCCAAGGTCCTTTTCCATGGACCTGCTTTCCAGCAAGTCAGCTCCTAACCTGTACTGGTGCATGGTGTTATTCCTCCCTAGGTGTAGGACTCTACACTTATCCATGTTGAACTTCAGTAGGTTTGCCTTTGCCCAGCTCTTCAGTCTGTTCAGATCTCGCTGAATGGCAGCACAGCCTTCTGGTGTATCAGCCACTCCTCCCAGTTTCGAATCATCAGCAAACTTTAATGTCTCCAGGGATGGGGCCTCAACCACCTCCCTGGGAAACCTGTTCCAGTATTCTATCACCCTCGTGGTAAAGAACTTCTTTCTTACCTCCAATCTAAATCCACTCCTTTGTAACTTAAAATCATTGTCCCTCGTCCTTTCACTGCAGGCCTTTGTAAACAGGCCCTCTCCGTTGTTTTTATAAGCTCCCTTTGGGTGCTGGAAGGTGGCTATTAGGTCTCCCCAGAGCCTTCCCTTCTCAAGGCTGAATAATTCCAGCTCCCTTAGCCTGTCATTGTAGGAGAGGTGCTCCAGCCCCCTGTTGGTCAAACATGACTTGCCCTCAGTAAAACCATGTTGACGGCTCCTGGTGAACCTCCTATCCTTGATATGCCCAGAGACAGTGCCAAGAATAAATTGTTCCATCACCTTTCCAGGGATGGAGGAGAGGCTGACTGGTCTGTAGTTAACCTGGATCCTTCTTGCCCTTTTTGAAGACTGCCGTGACATTAGCTTTCCTCCAGTCCTCAGGCACCTCTCCTGTTCTCCACGATTTACTAGATGGAGGATTACCAGGGTCTTCGTTCTTGCCCTTTTTGAAGACTGGAGTTGGCTTTCCCCCAGTCCTCAGGAACCTCTCCCATTCTCCATGATCTTTCAAAAATGATGGAGATGGAATGTTTTTATAGTAGAGAGAATAGATATTATTATGTTAATTCCTTCAGTTTCTCATTGATTTTTTGTATTCTGAGAAGTGCAGTTTGCTTGTTTTGCAGTTTTTTTCTAACAAAGAATAAGAAAATACCAGAAATAACAGCAGATGGAGTGCAAAACATCGTGCAATTCTTCAAGATCATTTTTCCTTAGGTTGCCTTTAAATACCTTCTTGTATTGAGTGTGTTGTTTTCTTGTACATTCATTCAGTTGTTCATTTACTTATTTGGTTTTTATTGAAGTTAATCTTGATTAGATGGTGGTAGGATAAGGAAAAAGACGGAATGAAGTTTGTCATACTCATTATTTCAGTGCAATCAGAAAAGTCAGAGAAGGAAGGAGTAAAACATCTTTACTATTTCCTTCCCTTTATTCCAATCTAGAAATACAATTTCATTTTACTTTGTATACATCTGGATTAGTGGCATAGAAAGGAGAAATTCATGAGTGAATTCATAATTCCAGGTTGATGGCATTTGTTCTTTCTGGTAGATAAGTCACACAAATTGTGTAGTTATGCTGCCTATCTTTAAAATTAATCAGACCTCAGATAGTATAAATACGGGTCTTATAAAGGCTGGACACATTAACTGCATCAAGCTTTCTGTCTTTTGTTACACTTTCTGTAACAACCTCCTTAAGCTCACAGTAATACATGTTTTTTCATGAAAGAGAGCTTTTAACATCTTCACCTGTTAAAGGAATATGCATTGTTTAAATAATAGCAATCCATCTGTTATGTATGGTTAGAAAATATTAAGTAAGGAAGTTTTATGGAAGATGCATTCTGAGCCATCCTAAATGTGTAACTGATATACTCAAACACCTCATTATTAAAATTCTTAATATAGGGAGTACAACTTCATCACCTAGGTTTCCTTTTCTTAAATAGCAATTTTTACTATTATATTTTAAGTAGTTAAGCTATTAAAGATCTACTTTGGTTTTTGGATGTTTGTTGATATTTGGCATGTCAAAATGCAGTTTAATTACAGTGTTGAATAATTGTGCTACTTAGTTGTTGGAAGAATAATATTTTTTTTAACCTGTAATCAAATAGCTACATGCTTGGTGTCTATTTATAGGTTTTACTTGAGTGTAGTTACCTGAGATTGAGGATTGCTTCATAATGTATCCTTGTAGAAAATGCTAATTGCCAAAAGAATTATAAATCAATCTTTACAAGTAACTGCAGGTGTTGTTAAATGAGAAGTTGTATTTTACAGTGTATCAAACATGATATTTCTTTTCACAGTAAATATTTAAATTATCAATCTTGAAGTGAATAAGTGCTTAAAATGTTATCTGAATTTTAAGCCTTTTAATTTTAATTCTGTATGTTGCAGTGTGACCTGGTATATTGTAATGATGTGTGATACCAATAATTTTGTATTCCAAAATTATGGGCTATAAGGCTTTTTCAACTACCCAAATGCTGATAATTATTAAATAACTACATTTTCAAAAATGTATAGAAAAACAATGTTCTGTAAAGCTACTACGGTCACATTTCTTCCCAACCACTTTTGCTATGTTTCCTCTATAAGACTATGTATGTAATATTTTTAAATTGGAAAGAGAATTGGGCTTTGTATACATAACCTGTACAAATATTTAGACCTCTGGGAATGTTAGAGAATGGTCAATCATTTAGCTATGAGGTATAAGAATAATCCTTGAAAATGTTGATATACCATATGTAACTGATTATATTTGTTGACGTATTTGTTGGAGAGGAATTTTCATTTTTACAAAAAAGTGGCACAGATTTTTTTTTTCATTGAGAAATCCTTTGCTAAATATCTGATTGTTTTTAAAATTTAAAACAAATGTATGTGTTTTCAAGGACAGAGATTTAACAAAAAAAGGACATTTTTTTTTTCTTTGTCAACACAATACAAGAATAAAAAGTGTGAGCTCTTCCAAAAACTGAAGATGAAATTACTTAGAACGAACAAATACAAAAAATCAGAGACTGTCTGTGAAAAATTTCTTTTTCCTGTCTTTTCTATACACAGTACTTTGATGATCAAAATACTATTTAAAAAAAAAAAAAAAAAGCTGTAAAGAAAACAAGCTGTCAAGTCTACATTTTTCATTGGCAACTCAATAATTCTCATCTTTTTTCTTTTCTTTGTCATCTCCCCACCTTCCAGCACGTCCACATCTAGAAACTATATCCTTAGATAGATATTTTGTGTCTTCTTTGTTTCCATTTTTTTTTTTTTTCATTTTCATGTCTTGGCATAAGTAACTAATTAGACATAACAATCAGTGTATAAAGTCAGAGATGGGAATAAAATCAAGCTCACTTTCTCTCTTCTATGTTGTATTTCCAGGCTAATTAGGGTAAAAACTAGTAAAAGTGTGTTTTTCTCAGTTAAAGAAAAGGTCTGTCTCTGATATACATAGAACAGCTTTGTTCATTAAAGACGTGCCAGTTTTACACAGTTGCTTTTCAGAGTATTGCACTGTAAACACCAGTGAGAAAATATTATGCAAGCATTAACTTGCTAGTTTCAAAGCAAAAGTTCTGCATATTGCTTGCTCTAAACAGTGTTTCAGAGAACATTTTTTTCCGTGTCTTAACTTTTTCAGGATTTTTTTAAACATTCATGGTACAAATAAGTCCTGATTAATAACAAGCCAACAACTGATGTTTTGAATGTTTGAATGTATATTGCTATAGAGATTTATGGTTTCCTCATATTCATACATACAAATTGTTGTAAAACTTTTCATATTAATGTAATTCTATGTCATGGTTAGAAATTCTTTGTCCGTATAAATCACATCATGTATAGCAGTAACACAACAAATATACTTAATTATATAGCTTATAACTGACTATATTGACTGTATTAAATGAGACTGTAATGTGTTGCCTGTCAGAGCACAGAGAAAAGCCATTACATTGGTATTGTCTGTGTCAATCCATGTTATCATTTCAAAGATATTTAGACAACCTGTAGGCTACATTTTGAATGAGAGGATTTAGTCTTTTTCTTTTGTGCTTAATTTATCTGCTGTATCATCTAAACCAAACATTATTAGTAGGAGTACTGTACACTCATGCATTTTTCAGGCTTTTTCTTTCATTGAACATACGGTTGATATGTTCCTGAGTCTCACGGGACCAAAGCTGAGCTGTCAACATTATTTTAGAAAATGCCTTTTCTTTCTGTGTTGTGTCAATTCGCTTAGCAGTTGCAAAAAGGAAGTCAGTCACTGGAGTCATAGAGCAGAGCACTGGTTCTAAGCGGAAAAGACAGGAAGACATTGGCAAGCCATTCCAGAAACTGCTCCTGTTTTCCATGTTACAGTATATCAATTTTTTTTGATATTTGCATAATGGTCTATCATGTATTTTAGTAAGAGGAGTGACTTTTAAATTTTTTTTTTTCAGAGGTGGCTTTTTTTTAGCCATTAACTGTGGTATATTTTTAGGAAGAGTCTAATTTACAGGTTATCTAAGCTTATGTATAAACATCTGTGTTTAAGGAAACTGAGAGTCAGCTGGGATCATTTGCTCTGGTGAGGTGATTTTACTCAAGGAAAATGGATCGTGCCCATTCCACTGGCAGACACCAGACAAACCTTGAGAAATTAAAGGACATACTTTGTGAGTACAGCTGTCCTAGTGAGGCAAGAATAGCAAATAGCAAAAAAAAAAAAAAAGTCACGGACCTTATTTAGTCAGAATCAGAGGTGCAAAAACTCTGAAACCTGTGTTCAGAGCAAGAGCAGATTTGGGATCAAAATAAGACTTTCAGGGGGAGGGATAGACTAAATGAGGGGGGAATTATCCAGTAAGGGTGCAGTGAAGACAAAAAGCAATGTAGATCGAACCTAGAAAATAATACTGAATGAGCTGCCTCAGACTTCAATAGCCATGATCATGAACGCAGGGATGGTGGTTTTCTTCAACTGAACATACACATAGCTTTTAGTAGCTGAACAGAGCACAAGGATTACTTTTATTTCATATGCCATTTCTATATAGGTATCCTAATACAGAGCTGTTGACTCATGATCATATTGTGACATGCTATCCTTCACACATCCTTTTTTCCTAGAACTGCCATAGTACTGATCAGTCCCTTCAGTGGCTAGGTATGTTGCAGTTCTGTTTTGAATCACAGTAAAAGATTTCAGTATTACTTAATCTTATTTTGGTGAACAAGTTTTGTTTTGAGATTTAAGCTATTTAAAATAAAAACTTGTTCTATTACTTACTACTCTTTATATTGCAACCAGTTGGATAAGACTGTTCTTTTCCATTGAGGAGATATTCAACACAGATTTCCTATGTGTCATTTTTGATAAGCCTGATTTTCTTTTTTGTGCTCAGTAATTTTAGCTTTAATACCAGTTTATGTTAATAATATTATTTATTTTATTAACAAGAAAATACTTTTGAAAATGTGAGAGAGTAAAAAGCAAGACAAAGCATAAAACTATCACTTCAAATACAATTTTGAGTTTCAACCACCAATTTTGTTGTAAATTAAAGACTGAAGTTCTGTAATTTAAAAGGTATATAATAATGTAACAGTTACTTTCATGCCCGGTTAAATGTAATAAGTAGTTTTGTTAAATACTGTGCTTGTTTTACAGTGTGCTTTTAAGGTGACTTCAGATTTACTGCTGGGAAAATCTTTAAAGTTCAAAGTAAATTGTTCTATTGGAGAGTTTTTGATGTCCAATAGAGGCAAAATACTATGATAAACAAAATAGCTAAGTTCCCTAAGGCAAGCTTATTTCATTACCTCATTTATCCATCATTATTCTGGGTTTAAAAAGAAAAGTGATTGCTCTGGAGCAATTCAAATGACAGAAAATCTTGTGATAGTTGAACTGTACTAATGATTAAGCTGAGCAACAAATTTTGATAGAGTGGGAAAAGGAAACAAACAAAAAAAAGCCACACAAAAAATGTTCTATTTGTTGTACATATTAGTCCTAGTTCTTCTATAACACTAATAGAAATTATGTTCTTTCCAAAACAAATCTCTGATTGTCTTTGTAAGACTTTAAATTTAATCTCCCATCTTTACACTTGCCAGTTAAGAAAAGGAGCATTTTATAGCCAGTATTTTCAGGTAATTTACTTACTAACTTAACAAATTGATTAGAACACAACCTAGTCATACTGTTTTAAGAACCAACATATGTTGTTTGCATATCTACTCAAGATTCTTGGTATGATACAAAATTGCATTATATGCCATACTGAGCTACACACGCATAACTTGGATGTGTGTTAATGCTGTAAACTATTAACTCTCACCTAATACTCAAGTTGGAATGATAAGTAGGGAGAGCTATGTTGCCGCTTCTGACCAGCACTATGTGGGAATATTTTAAGTGTAAATTGCTGTGCCTGCAGGAATTTAGGAAAATTGCAGCTCATTAGCTGCTTAGTTGAAATGTTGGCTTCCCCTTGTGCAGAGATCCTGAGAGGAGCATGGAAAACACTCTTTCAGGAGTCACAGCCTTGCAAAGAAACAAGACCAGTCAGTTACCTGATAGCATCATGGCATAACAGAAAATAGTTTATAGAGACTTAATCTAGAATAGTAGTATTGGATTGGATTATTTGAAGGAGATATTTCTGTGTCAAATGTTTTATATTTTTCTGATACATGGTAAGAAAAGTGAGGGTTTTTTCTTTCATACTTATATGTATTCTTGAAAGATTGTTATTTCCTTCTACCTCAGTGAAATCCTCTTTATCCTCTTGGTTCAAAGATTTATTTTCCTGAGATTAAAATACATCTGGTAGAAATGAAGTTTTAATCTAGTAGTAAAGAAAAATTCGAAGGAGAATTTATGTATACCTGTGTGAATTTAATTGATGAGAACACTTCTAATAGAATGAGAAGGTAATTTAATTTGTTTATTTAATGTTTTATCTGTGAGGAATTTAATCTTCTATTGTGTTTAATCTATTTTTTAATTCCTAACATGTTAGCTAGATATATATGGCATATTTATGAAATGAAACAGTCAATAAAATAATTTAATTAAGTATAATACCATTTGAAAAAGGTAACTTTTTTCCCCCCTAATGAACTATTAATTATTGCATTCAGCAATTAAATACCAGGAAGTCTACTTAAAGACAAGGTACAAGTTAGAATTTGCTAACTATGTTCTGGATATTTACTCACAAGTTTTGTTCTGTTGCAACACACACTACTTACATTTCTTTAAAATAAGTAATTATCTAATTACATAATAGCTCGCAATAAAGCCATTTAGAACTGGGAAAGTATTTCTGGTTTTGCCTAAAGTAAGAACATAGTCTAAATGTGATGATTTTTAATGATTGCAAAATAAACAGTTTAGAAAAATACTTGCACCAAAGGCTTTTGTTGTTGTTTTACAGTCTCAGTTTGAACTCAGGGTCTTCCATATTCGTGGAGAACATGCTGTATCAACTGCTCAGCTTGAGGAAAGCATTGCATGTTTGAGGAATGAACTAGATAATAAATTAAACAGAAGAAATGAAAAAGCAAAGGATATTGGTGTTTCTACTGAAGATGATAACCCACCAAAGACATACCGAAATGTATGTATACAGACTGACAGAGAAACTTTCATAAAGCCTACTGAAGAAGAAAACAGAGCTGTGAAAAATAACCAAATAGTACCCAAAAAGCTTAATATTTCTTCTTTGTCACATAGTATTTCTGCCCAAAGTGAAAATAAGGACAATTACAACGTACAGTCTTCAGAAAGTGTCTTACCTTCTCAACCAAAACAAATCCTGCCTCCTCCACCACCACCACCTCCTCCTCCACTTCCTGATTCTTCAGTACCGGGTTTAGTTCCTCCACCACCACCTTTACCACCAGACCCAACTTCACTGACATCTCAGTTTGGATCTGGTCCACCACTGCCACCTCCACTTTCTGAAGGATGTTGGAATTCTCAAGCACTGCCTCCACCACCACCACCACCACTTCCAGGGTTGGGACCTCCTGTTCCTCCTCCACTGCCTGGATCTGGGTTACCTCCACCCCCTCCACCTCCTGGAGCAGGGTTCTTTTTTAATAGCACTTTATCTTCAAACCAAGGTCCTCGAAAACCTGCCATTGAACCTAGCCGTCCAATGAAGCCTTTGTATTGGACACGGATACAATTACAAGGTAGCAGGTAAAACATATTTATTTGAACTTGGAGTTGCTATTTATAGGCCATGGTATAACAGTATGTATGCTATGTAAGACTTCATTGCAAACAGTTAACAGTCTAGCAATATATGACAAAATCACTGTAGAGGCATGTTTTAAGAAAAAAAAATTGAATCAATTGTAGAAGTCTAAAATTAGATAAAAAAGTATTTTAAAATTCTAAACATAAATTAAAATGGTATGCATTATGAATGAAAGTATGTGTATTATCACAAAAATAAATTGTCTTCTTTTTCCCCCCAATCCAAGTACTCCATGTACAACTCTAGTAATAGGGTGCTTCCTAGACCTAGCCCTAAAAAGAGAAAAGGTAGCCAAGAGATTGGAAAGATTTTATTTGATTTGATTTAAATTTTAATTAGAATGAAAATTTAAATGTTAAATTTTGGTTAGGTAAGAACTTAGGAGTTTAATTTTTGCTTTCCAGTCACTTCAGGTGATACCATCTTTAGAGCACTGTGTTGTATCATCCTCTATGATTGCAGTTCTAGGAACAGTTAAACTGGAACCTAACCTCTCTACATAATTCTGCCAGAGCAGGAAGAGTAAAGCATATGTAATAAATATTTGCAACTCAGGACCCTGTAGTATGAAGCATCCATTATGGATGGGGTCTCAGTACTGATAGAAATTTCTATAGTTTAAAAAAAACCAAAATAATCTTACTGTGATTTAGTGTTGGGATAAAATGCTGGATACACTTGAGGGAAGGGATGCCATCCAAAGGGACCTTGGCAGGCTTGAGGAGTGGGCCTGTGCAAACCTCACTAAGTTCAGCAAGACCAAGTATGAGGCCCTGCATCTGGGTCAGGGTAATCCCCAGTCTCAATACATGCTGGGGGATGAATAGATTGAGAGCAGCCCTGCAGAGAAGAACTTTGGGGTACTGGTGGATGAAAAATTGGACATGAGCCAGCATTATATTTATAAATAAATAGTTCATAAATAACCATTGTGATTGACTCAGTGAAATCAAAATGTTTGTTCTGGAATACAGCTGGTTCATTGAGATTTGTTGAATGCAAGATAAGGTCTAAGACATAGCTTTCTGGTGTACTGATGGTCACCAGATGTAATAGTCCAGCATTTTCATGGTCTGCACTAGAACTAGAAACTTCTTCAAGGATCTGCTGCTCAGATCAGCAGCTATCCAGGACTTCAAAGTTTCTCTTACTGAGCCGGAAAGAATCCTTCATTCTTCAGTGTGGCTGACAGTATGGCTAATACAGGGAGAACGAAGCCATGGAGCTGTTAGCATGTCCTGTGACACAGAATATGCTGCATCAGCAGATGCTAATGGAAGAATCAGAATTCCTTAAACATTCAGGATAGTAAATGTATAGTTGAATATTAAGAATCCTAGAACTGTAAAAAATAAATTTGTTTCCCCTTAAAATTGGTAGATATTGCACTTTGTTACATATTACATCTAATAACAGGATGTTTAGTGGCACCAGACGTTTTTATTTTGTAGGGTGTTTCATCATTTTTCTAATGGCAAATAATTTCACTGCCTTTTAGTGACATCTGCTGGAAGATGTGGGCCCATCTTCTACTGACAGACAAGAAGAGTACTCAATTGTCCCACATATTTTCCTGAAGCGTTGATATTTTGAAAGAAAGCTCATTCAGAATTGAAGTGCTGTGTTTGCAGCGCTGGGTAGTATTTTCCTCAAATCCAGATAAAACTAGGGGATTTTGTAAACAAGTTCCAAAGTGTCCCAGAACTAAATCTGTTGTTGGAAGGGAAAAAAAAGAAGGAAAGATAATCCACATTTAAAATTCATGGCTGGGTAGAGAAGAATATTGGTTAGTCTCCCAAAAAATAGTCCACATAATTACTCTAGTTTCTCAGGACTGCAACAGGGATGAGTATGAGCATACAACACATGCAGCTAACATGTAGGACTTGATTCACTTGTTATGAATAACTCCAAATGTTCTTGAAATGTGCTTGAATGAAATTTATTCACTAATTATTGATATGGTTTATTTTTATAAGTCTAGTTAGATTACTGGGAACTTCTCAAAAAAGCTGCTGTTGAAATACTCCTTATCCTAGTTGAAGTGCCAAAAATCTCTCAAGATGTATTTGCAGATAGTCTAGCAGGCATGGATACTGAATCTATCATGGATTTTAATCTTTTATGGTTAGATCTATTGTAGGATTTCATAAGTTTTTATTGGAATATTAATTATTACCTTTCCATTTTTTAGGAAATCTGCTATGCCAACATTGTGGGAATCGCTAGAAGAACCTGATATACTTGATACTACTGAGTTTGAATATTTATTCTCCAAAGACACGACTCAGGAAAAACGAAAACCATTATCAGAGACTTACGAAAAAAAAACCAAGGCCAAAAAGGTATTTATTTGCTTTTTTGTGTCACTGTTCAGTTTTACATTTTAAGAAAACTCCCTTTTTATTTATTGTTGAATGAACAGATAACAGACAGATTTGTAAGTCTCATTTTAAAGCAAAATAGGTGGATTGTTGATTCAACTCTTGCTTGAGAATGTGGGGTCATTGTTTACCTTGGAAGATTTCTTGCCTTTGAAAATGGAAGTTCCACATCCTGGTGAGGTAGGAAAAATACTGTATGAGAGAATTTAATGGAAGTTCTAATACATGAGTAAAAGTGACAGTATTTCAGTTCACATCTGCCCTTGAACTGATTTTATAATTATAGGGTGTCATTAAGTTACTCTAACAAACCTCTCTTCCACTGAGATGAATTTTATTGGAAAGTATAAAGCAAAATAAAACTATTAGAGGTTTTGAATAAGGAATGTCAAAAATCTTTTTTCTGGCATGGTTAAGGAGCTGTGTCAGGAAGAGACTGGACAATCATGTCTTTAATGGCCAAAAGTTTATGTTGTAGCTAAGTCATTACCATAGCACAGATATTGTCTGCCTCAGACATGATCTGTTACAGAGAGATTGTACTTGTGACTTACTAATTGCTGGTAGGACAAAGAAATGGCATTAGTATTTGCTGCAGGAAAAATTCTAGACTGAATAATAATAATACTGTTTTCCTAAATCACTGTGGCCATATATTAGAAATACATTTCAGTATATACTATATCATAAAACTGTTTGAGTTTACCTGCTTGGAACCACAAGAGGGCACTTTGTATGTAAGCTGTGCTAGTTACCTTTTTCAATTTTATAATACATAAAATGTGAAATATACTTACATAGATACATATCAGTGCAATCAGATCTTACAAAACATCTTTGATCATAAACTTTCTCTATTGTGTCATAGCACAATAGTTAATGAGAAGTGCAAGAAATGCTGTAGAATATGTAAAATTCAAACTATATATATCCTAAAGAAATTATTAATTGTTACAGTCTTTCAAACATTAGACTGAAGCTGGACCCGAACATCTCTGTGAAAAATATTTTGACATATTTTACTTGACAAATAAATCAAATGCATAGGGCATGTAGTACTCAGCTATATCTATAAATCCCATTAGTACACATTTCTGATGCCCTCTTTTTAAAATCTATTTACGCATTTCATTAGTTTACCTCTTTCAGAAAGAATTATTTAATGCAGGTGTCTGAAAAACTTTGAAGAATGTATCCAATGTAACTTAAGTGAGAAATAATGTGCACAGATATTTATCTTTGTAAGTGAATATACCTATTTCTCTGTGTGTTTAACAGCAAACCAGGGGGAGAATTAGGCCTGTATTCTGAAACATGACATTTCATTTTTCTTTTTCCTTGCTGCTTTGTAAACTAATTTGCTACAGCAGCACAATTTTTAATGATCTCTTAACTTAATCCAAAATTGAATTGGGTAATTATTACTCTGTACAAAATAGTAAATAATGGTGTAATAATAATAAGTACTGTTCCTTCTTTTTTCACATCACTGAACTATTCTGTTTTGTTATTAGATGTAGACTTATTATTTTAAGACAAGGGATATTCACTGAAATCAATGAAATGAAAAAAAGTTTCTTTAAAGTCCTGTGCAAAATCACAAAAATAAATCCCCAAAGAGATAAATTAAGAGTTAAATCTATTACTACATAGTTTGGTAAAACTCATATGATTATGATCATGGTATTACAAAACATGGGAATTGTAGGGCTTTCTGTGAAAATTTCAAAAACTCTTGATCAACAATATTAAACTTTATCTGCACTTGGCCAGTTTAAAAATTAAAAATAAATCAACTTTTAGAATTCAAAAGAAATTTGAGTTTAACTGAGTATAGAAGCATTTTTGTATTGTATATCCTGTCTTTCCACCTTTCTCTGTTAAATGACTCATAGTAGCAGCTGAATATTTTTACAGACAGTTGGTCCTCTTAGATGGTCCTGTGTTTTTTGTTGTCTGTCTGAAAGCCCAGATGTCTGCAGACTGGCTCCAGTGGATCAATCTCGGTGCGCTACAGTAGTAGAGAGGAATTTTATTTAGTTACAGGAGGGTTTAATATTCAATGGTAACAGAAAGCTCCTGTAGATTAGTGTAAAACTGTCAGCTCTGCTGGCGTCTTTTGTGCTTTTTCATGCTTTTTCTCAGCTCTCAACTTCTGCCATTTGTGTCCTAACAATTCTAGGGTTTTAAGATCAATTTTTTTTCTTTGCTTCAGTACTGAAACTTGTGCTTGTCTGGTCTAAAGAATGCTACAGGTGTCATGGAATATGAAATTGTATAGTCTGGTCAAAGATGCTTTCTACACATTAAGGAAGACATATAAGTCTTACTGGATTCATCATAAAATTTTCAGCTGATGCTGTGTCATTTTGTAATGTAGTAGTTTGTATTTGGACTAGGAAAGCTATTTTGTTTAATAATACATGTTAGTGCTGACCTATTCACTGCATTAAATCACTTCTCTGCACAAACTTTGTCCTATTTCATACCATCTTTCACAAACTAAGTTCGACCTGCTTGGTATTTAGAGAAATGACAGACGAAGAGGTGGTGCAGGATTTCTTATTAAAACATGATTACTTAATACTTTTCTCCTTGAATGGAAATTACATGAGTGTCTAACAAGAAAGTTCTTATGCAATTGGAAGATTCTATCTTCCAAATTAGAGGGGAGTTGTTTCTCATTTAACTGAGTCTCCTTTATAAAACTAAGGAGACTAACAATTAGTGGCCTGTTGAATTATGACTTCTTCACTGTCTATATACCTTTGTCTTGTAGTTCCAAAGAAAATTATATTACTCCATTTCTTCTTGGAATTATTATTTTTTGTGAAACCAGTCAGAATAATCTGTATGCTTAGTCTGTGAAATGAATTCTTCTGTGGAAAGCACATTAAGCCTATAGGAATTTCAATTTATGCTATTCTCACCCATTTGTCCAGAGAGCAAACACCTTATGACAACACAGATTAAAATATTCACTGTATGCTCTGTTTTTATTTCCTACAGCTGATAGACATTTACTAATTTCAGACAAAAATACCTAAATCTTGTCCTACATGAAGCGAATGGATGGTCTGCTTTCCAGTACCATTTCGCAAGTTATGCTTAGAAGGGAAACTTCAGAGTATATATTTGTATATTTGTATATGTATTTATACTAATATATATAATGTACTTACAATATAATATATAATTTATAGAATAAATATTTATAATACAGAATATATTTATACTTAT
>JAAGNO010026580.1:10420-54327 GCA_033439905.1 Ceryle rudis | reverse complement strand
TGTTATCTGGTGATCTTTAGATACTCACCAATGTCTACTGGTTATCCTCAAGACTTTAGAAGGTAGATTTTGAAGGAGCCATGAAAAGCCTTCTTATGTAAATAAGAAACCAAACAAGATGAGTGTGTGGTGGGGAAAGATGAAACCAGTAACCACATTTCCAGTTTCACCAATTAGTCAGTAAAAACTGTTGTAAACATTTCATACAGAATGGTATGTGGATTTGCTCCAGGAGGTAATCCTTTAGTAAAAAAGGTACTGAGGAGCAGTGATCTCTCATCTCTGCCTCTGCTCCAAGCAGGGCCAACTTCATAGACATTTGTCTGGCTTATCCTGAAGAACCTACAGTGATGGAGGCTCTGCAGCCTCTCATAGCAGGCTCCTGAGGTGCTTTACTTGCCTGACATAACATAGCCAGACAGAAGATTTCTTCCAAAACTTAAACTGCAGAGAATTCCTCTCCTCTCCTCTCCTCTCCTCTCCTCTCCTCTCCTCTCCTCTCCTCTCCTCTCCTCTCCTCTCCTCTCCTCTCACTGAGGACTTCCCAAGGGAGCTGTTTTCCCTGGGTTGTCATTTTACAAGATGTTGGTTAAAAAAATGCAGAAGGAAATAATAAAGATTCTAGTGAACGAGACTTTAATTTCTCCATTGGGCTTTCCTGAGCTTTTCAATGCATGATATAAACAGACATAAAATTGTCTCTTTGGCAAGGACTGCTGTTATTTCAGTGTAAATCAACAGAAAGGGCAAATCAGGTAAAAAAATATCATCGCATTCCTCTGCTCTCTGGAGTTTCACCGACATTTGAAGCAGTCACTTGGCTACCCTCACTGGTGAGAGATTTGTACTCTCTGTTTTGGGGAGGGATTTGATTCAGAGATGTTGCTAAGCTGAGACTTACACCATGAGCAGGGAAGAAGTCAGGGGAGTTGTTGTGGTGGGTGATAAGTACGGCTGCATTGTCATAGGTGAACCGCTTCGTTTTATAATAAAATCTGTGTCTGAGATTAAATATCTTTATTCCTTTTTTGCACATAAGTAGCGATTTTCTGTCACTGCGCAATAAATCCACAGAACCTGCAGAGAGATTTTTAAGCAACAGATCTGCTGTTGAGGTAATATCAGTAAAGCTGAAGTCGTAACATTACACAAATCCTCCCTTGGAGCAGGTCCACACGTGCAGCAAAATGGGGTTATGCTTGCTAAGCCCCACCACACGTGTGGTAGGTGTGAACCTGGTCACTGCTCAAGCTCAAAGCAGCCACACTGTGCTGAGCTGAGGAACCCCTCAGGTGACTGGGCTTGTTGCAGCCTCAGCCCTCTCCCTGCCCAGTAACCCATCATGAGTGCTGAGCACTCTTGTAGAGATGAAGATCACATCTGAACTGGGGAATGGGCTTTGTTTTTCACTTGCCGGAGGATGTAGATGGGCCCTGTGTGGCATTTGTTGAGTATTGTGGACCATGAGAAACAACGCTTCTCATTATGTGCTGCATGCCACAAAAATGGTCAGAGGGCTGCAACACTTGTCCTATGAAGACAGGCTAAGAGTGTTGGGGCTGTTCAGCCTGGAGAAGAGAAGCCTCCAAGGAGACATTCTTGTGGCCTTTCAGCACTTAAAGAGAGTCTATAAGAAAGATAGGGACAGACTTTTTAGCAGGGCCTGTTCTGACAGGACAAGGAATAATATTTCTAAATTAAAAGACTGGTTATTTAGACTAAAGAGAAGAAATTTGTGACACTGGTGGTGGTGAGACCCTGGCCCAGGTTGCCCAGAGGGATGGTTGATGCCCCATCCCAGGAACCATTCCAGGTGAGGTTGGCTGGGGCTCTGAGCAACCTGCTCTAGCTGCAGATGTCCCTGCTCACTGCAGGGGGGTTGCACTAGATGACATTTAAAGGTCCCTTCCAGCCAGAAACCCTCTATGATTCTACCATGCAATGGGGCAAAGATGTGATGCAGAGCCTTTGTGTGACTCTGTAGGACGCCATAAGGGAATTTATTTCCAGGGCCAAGACATAGCAGCCAGGGCTGGGGCTAAAGGCTGAGGTTCCTGCCTTCATACAGAGGGTCCCTTGACAAGCAGCATTTGCAAAACACACAGTACCCCCTCACCTGCAAGAGCTGCATTCCACTGCTGAGCTTTGATCATTGGGTCTGTTAATATAGAAGAGATTTAGGTTTTAATTTTAACCAGAGAAACATTTGAACCTGGCCACGGGTGATCAGTCACACAAACCTATGTCTGGGTTTACACAAGGGACATGTCTCCTCTAAGGTGATTTGGGTCCATTAACTCCTTTAAGTCCATAACTCCTCTAACTCTTTGCAGGTTGCCCGCCGTGTTCCAAGACAAGCCAAATTTTTGCAGAGGCTGGTATGTATCACTCTGTGTCTTTATTTTACCTCATGGGAATTACAATTGCTCTGTGTATACAGGTGTGTGTGTACCCGTATGCCCAGGAATGAACTGTGTCACTGAGTGATGGTAGGGTGAGATTCTAGGTTTAAAATTAATCTTCATTTTGATCAATGCAACAGGTACAGGTTCTTCTAATACTTCCCAAACCACCTCCTCAGCATCAGATTTGGAGGGAGAACATCCAATATTACAAAGCTTAACCATGCAGTGAACCAAGCCTGATGAAAGCTTAAGGATTTTGAAGAGAAAGGGAGAGTTTGCTTTGAAGTTTGAAGATCTCTGTTGTCCCCTGTCTGAAATTTACTGAAGAAAGGAAGAAAACAAGGAAGACAATACCCTTCTTTCAGCACAGGACCCTCAGCTGTATATGTGCAGCAAATCTGTGAGATCTGGCTATATCACTGCACTGAGAGTTGAACGGCTTGGATAAAAACTTTGTCTAAAGAGGCAGCCAGTGAAATTGCTGTTCAGAGCCAGCTATTTTTCCATTTTTCTGAGGGATGGGGGCTCCCCAGTTGAGAACTGGAGGAACTCATTTCACACACTGAGCAGCCATCACATGGTAATAGCTTCTGGTCCCTTTGATCCCTATGAATCAACAGCCTAGAGGAGAGCAATTCTCAGACCTATTACTGGTTTATTACTTCTAATCTGAGATACGGTCGATTTGTTTTGATGAAAGCAACTGATAAAGGTAAAAACACAGAGTGTATTCCATTTATGTTGAGCTCTCTTCTGTCTTTCCAAACATTTGATGTAAACAAGCATAAAATCATTTGTTTAACAAGAAAATTTCAGCTCCCATCTCATCATAATAACCCCGACACCTTCATAAAGCATCCAGCCAACCTGCCTCGCAGCAGTGTGCTAATCTGCTGCCTTGGCGTTCCCTGGCTGTATTTTTAATAGCGATAATAAATCACAGTAATAATAATATTAAACAAATGGTTTGTTTTGGTTATTTTTTCCTTTGTGCTGCCTCTCATCTTCTGAAGGCCTTAATAAAAAGTGGAGAAAACAAACAGGCATTCACGCAGCTGTAAGTCAGAGCATCAGGCGCTGGTGGATTGTGCAAGGGCTCCAGGGAACATGCAAGAATTGTAGACTGGAACTTGGGCTGCCCTCCAGGCCTGACCTAGCAACCTGCTTGGAAACTGCCTCTCACCCCATTTTTCTATGCACAGGGAATGTCAGATCCCTTCCATGAATGGGAAGATGAATCAGTTCTTTCATCTTTGGTTGTATGAGATGCCCTTGTTCAGTGTTTGCTTTCTCCAGCAGCAACTTCTAACCACCAGGAAAATCTGATTAATGCCTTTTTTTTTCATTGATTTTTGCCATCCCTCAGTCTGTGAGGATATCAGAGCTGGAGCTTGTTTGGTGGGATAGAAAGATATGGCAGAGATCATTTGAAGCCAGCAAATAGTAGATTCAGCAAAAATCCTGAAGTGATGTGGGTCTTCATATAAAATATCATTAAGCTGTGGAAGTCCTTGCTAAAAGATGTGGATGCTAAAAGTTTACATGGATTCAAAATGCAGCTCTGTAAAACTATAGAAGAAAAATCCACAGAGTTTTACTAAGCACAAATATACCACCCTTGGCTCAGGAGTTCCTTCAGCCACAAATTACTGAAAGAGACACTATTTCTGGGCAGCATCAGTTCAGTTGAACTGATTTTACACTTTTTTTCTATGTACTATTGATCTCTGGCAAGGATAGGCTACCAGGTTAGAATTGCTTTTGTTCTCACACAGTACAACCACTCATGTTCTTATCACAGTCAGGGCAAGTCCATGTCCTCTGTCATATATTCTAAAGACTTTCTGACTTCAGGTGAATCTGTCATTGTACTCACAGTGTTAGTGTCAGATCTGTCACTGCAGAACCACTTGTATCTCAAGTAAAAGGCAAAGGGCTTGATCCTCTTTTGCTGTTGAGCTGTCAGCTATGTTTGAACCCACAGCTTATGTTAAAATGCAGAACATGGGAGTGGATGCAGTAGATCTGGAATCAAAGAATTCACTGTAGTTTCAGATTCTTTCTTTTCTGTTGATAAATCCTCTGTACCTCTTGCTTTGCCACAGGCAATTAGTGATGTGCAAGACTGAAACGCCAGCTCATTATATCTGGAAAAGTTCCTACAACACTACTTCTGACCAAAACTCTCCATCTTCTCCACCTTCAGGATAATGAGACTGTAAAACCATGCCTATGTATTGGGGAAAGTCTTAAGAACAGCAGGATCTAGTTCTGAGCAACAGCAACTGAATAAAAGCCACTGGTGGCCTACGGCCACCTAAGGGGTCGGACATTAGATCTAAGCAGATGTGTTCTAGTCTAGATCCATCACACAGAGCTATCTGAAATCTGTGAGATGAATCACACCCTAGAAGTGCTAATTTCTTGCCTTTGTTCTTCATGTGAGCTGAGCTGTGCTAAGCAGGATGTACATGGACACAGAGCACATCTTAATTCTCCTGCTGTTAAAGATATCTATCATGATTAGGTTAATCTGAGATACATTTATCAGAGTTCTTTCCAAGCCTTGAAAATGCAGGCAGGTGGGTCTTTATTCCAAGTCTACTGACAGATTTATGTTTGTTTCCAGTGGATCCTCATTCTTCAGTTTGCCTGGAATTCCTGCCCCAGCATCTTGGTTAGCTAGATGTTCACTTATTACTGCTTCTGATGCCATCAGCTACTGCAGAAATGTTCCTGGTTCATACTTGCTCGTACAAACACTTGCTCCCTTTGTTTAACAATTTGTTAATTTTTGGGGTTTTTTTTGTTTTTTTTTTTTTTGTTGCTGTTCACAAAAAAAAAGTCCTGGGAGTGCAGCTGAAGATCATGTTCTTGTCTTCACAAGTCTCATGTGACTGTGACCTTTTATCAACCTCAATAGGAAAAGCCTCAATGCGTTTGGCTTTCTGGAGTTGCTCTGTATTTGCAATGAATCTCACTCTTAAGGTTCCTTCTGCTTTTGAGGGTTTGGTCTTTGATTGTTTAAGGAAACATACAGATTTTTTAAAAATTTGTTTTAACATGGGCTGCTTGTAGTTAAATACACAGAAGTCTTCCAGGAAAAAAAGTGTTGAGCTCCATGGAGACACTGCTGTCAAAAGACACATTAGACTGGAGAGATGTTCCAACCCAAGACGTGTGCACAAAAACACATTCCATAGAAGCAGAAATTGGCTTTCAGCTTCCATTGCTACATCATGTGTCATTCATTGCAGTCTCTGTTGCTTCTCTGCTGGAAAGAATCCAGTGTGGGCTAAATAGGCTTAAAATATTTTACTTGAGATGTCACAGTGTCAGTGTTACTTATTCAATTTCTTCCATCCATTGTCTGAGACTCCAGAATGGATTCTCAGCAGAGGAGGACTCAGCCAACCCCACTGACAGGATTTTTTCTGTTTACATAACTTATGGATCTCATTAAATGCATTTGAAGATGCTGCTTCATACACAGTGATTTCAGTCTTTCAAGAGGTCTTACATCTGGCTCTTATGCATGGTCCATGGGGCAAAGCCTCTGACATCAGTTCTGGACCTTATGGGGACATATTTTGGGCTTCTCTTCCAGGCCATCAGGGACTAATCCTGATCCTCTCAAGTAGTCAGAGTTGAGGAGTGAAATTTAGGATAAGATGAATTTTTCCCTTCCAACCCAAACCATTCTCTGAATCTATGATCTATCTGTCAGTGTTAATATGTAACCTTTTGATACCTACAGGAAACCAGGCCTCGGATGTCTGAATTCTCTGTGAAATCCACAATCATTTCTCGGTATGCTTTCACCACGGTGTTGTGCACAATGGTAAACAGTGGATCTGAGGCACGTGAAGCTGTGTTTGAGATGCAGATCCCAGCTGCAGCCTTCATCTCCAACTTTACCATGTAAGTAAGTAATGCTGACAGCTGGGTGGACAATAGTTCTACCATCCTACAGTTTGTTCTCTGATATTTCAAAACCTAGCTACTCTGCAGGAGGGCTGTATTAAGGCCTTTTTGCATTTCTTTGGGAAAACAAAACCACACACATACTATACTCCATCTGAGACTGGTCATGGAACAAAAGCAAAAGAGCAAGTCCATGGATAAAGGTGATAGAACCCTGGCCCAGACTGCCCAGAGAGGTTTTGGAGTCTCTTCTCTGGAGACTTTCAAAACTTGCTGGGATATGATCCTGTGCAACCTGCTCTGGATGACCCTGCTGGAGCAGGGGGTTGGACTAGATGATCTCCAGAGGTCCCTTCCAAGCTCCACCATTCTGTGATTCTGCAATGACAGGGTGCTAAGATTCAAACCTCCAGTATTCATGGGGAAGTAAATTATTGTATTTCCCATCTGAGAGTCTTTCAACAGCTTCCTTCCTCTCTCCTGTGTTTGATATGGACAAAAAAAAAAAAAAAAACAAAAAAACAAAACCAAACCAAAACCCTCTCTTAGACATCAGAAACATTTCCAATTACAGTTTCAGCAACACTTGTACATCACCTAAGTGACTGTGCTGCCTAAGCTCCTTGCTGTTTCAAGTTCTCTGGATTGTTAATGGAGGATGAGAATCAACTCCAACTAGCAAATAGATTGAGTTGCTGCTGGAGGCACTGGTCGTTCTCTGTGTATAACAGAATAAGCAAAGGACAATCAAACACACACTGAAATTATTCACTAAGGAATAAATTAAGTTCTTGGTTTAAAAAAACATGTTTGGTTTGGTCATGCTCAGATCCCCCTTGTGGATAGATCTTGGGACCACAACTTCAGACCTGACCGTAACAAACAGGGGACCAGCTCTTTTAGAAAGCCTTCCATTTGGGCTGAATAGGAGGAAATCCCTCTTTTGCCATCGGCAAGCCAAAATGTATGTTAAGGGCTGTTTCTTTCTGGAATCCATGGCCCTGTAACTCATTACCAGGAAGAAGTATTTTAGTTAAGGAGGCAGCTAATTGAAAGCAGTCGTCCTGACTATTGCCACGTATATAGACAGAGAGAGTGGATTGACCAGGAAAAAAAAAAAAAAAAAAAGTGCTCATTTGGATTCCTGACAGTTGTTTGCTTTCTGGTTTGCGACTTTATGCTCTGGAGATTACCTTCTGAACAGAACTGGCATTTTAGAGAGGTAAACTGGACTAAAAAGGTACTCCGCAGGTACAAGCCAATTCTTAAGTTGGCTTCTCTCTCAGTGACTAGAGCGGACTCTGGGAGTTACTCCAGCAACACACTTAGGCTACTCAGATGTGCATAGTCTGTGAACCCTCCTACAGCAAGCTGCAGAGTGTCACTGTCTATGGGTACAGAGTGGTCATGCTAACATCTCTGGTTTCTTCAGGAGCATCGGCAACAAGACTTATTACGGAGAAGTTACAGGGAAAGAAAAGAAAAATAGCAGTGATGACAAAGCAAGGCACAAGAAACCTCCGAGCCCCATGGATGGAAAGTAAGTGTTGAGCATTTGGCTGTGTTCTGGGAAGTGACATACTCCTCTGAGGTACCTATTCATAGATTTATAGGAAGAAGCAGCTAAACTGAATGTTATGCACACTGCCTGGTGTCATTCCCATGCTCCAGGTCACATAAAATTGCAGGTGGTCTTTTCTAGCACCCTTGTTACATAACATTTTCACTTCCAAGATGCTCCAGGATTTGCTTGAGAGGGAAAAAACCTTTTTACTTCTTGAATAACTGCCGGGAAAATTAAGGTACACAGAAATCCAATGAGTTACAAATTTAAGACTACGAAGTTAGTCAGTGGTAGATCCACAAGTAGCCTTTTGCCATCATGTTTACTTGCCCTGTTCTCTGTGTTTAGTCCTCTTGGCCAAGCACTGGCAGGATGTCTCATCCCTTTTATGATCTAAAAGCCTGTATGTTCACCTGAATACACTTCTTCAGCAGATCTTTAATTTCATGTGTGCCCACGTTCTCCCAAATAGCTCTCAAAGATAGGCACCATCGGATGGTTTTTTTAGGTGCTGTGGAAAATCCTGCACTATTGTCAGTTGTCTGGGACAGTAGCACTATTCCAACACAGACACATGGTCAGGAACAGCTAAATACATTATAATTTTCAGACCAGAGAAATGAAGAGCTGTGGTGTGGGAGAAGACTGAGAGAGATCTGATGAGTGATATGTGGAAAGAGGATAAAGAATTTTTATCTTCTGGGGTGTATTGTATGAAAACTAGAGAAAACTGAATTAAATGATCACATGACAGGTTCACAAAGGCCAAAATAAGACCTGCTTTATATCACTTGTGAGTTTTTTCCAGTAGAAATTGTGGACTCTAGACTTGATGTGGGTTCAAAAAGTGCCTAGATGAAATTTTGGTAGGGAAAATCCATCAGGAACCTTTAGCAAAGGATGATGTCTCGGGATTCAGACACAGACTGACAGAATCTGAAAGAGTTCTATGCTTCTCTTGAAGAGAAGTGCTGCGTTTCTCTTGTCCTTACCTGTTGCATCCTCTTCAGTAGGCAATTATTACCTGTCATTGTTAGACCACTGGTATGACCCAGAGATGTCACTCCAACAGTCCTAAAGGCTAACACTAAAAAAACCCCAAAAGAGATATTTTTTATATGTTTTAGAGAAATGAAAGTCTCAAATCCTTTTCAATACTCACTGAATTGTGGGCATCACCAGAATCTCACATCAGTGAGTTCTGAAGTTAATCCACATTAAGACTTTCCATTCTTGTCATGTGGCTTTTTTATCTTCCCCTCACAAACAGTAGTGCCTGGTAGCTGGACACTACAGTGCACTTCATGGGAGGTAGAGCATCTTATCTCTGTTCAACACAGATTGATTTATTGGCAGCCCAAGCCAATAAAGGATGAAGGTGGGAATTCATCTCACTTCAAATTAGCAGAATGATGGCAAACTGTGGCAAACTGGAATAGTTCTTTTAGAGAAGTGTCCAGTGGTGGAATTGTCTTAAGGGTCCTGTTCCTCCCCATGGAGTATGTTGCTACTAATATTAGGGAAGAGGAATTCACTTGTACTTTGCTTAAGATGTTGCAATGAGTCAGCAGTGGCAAAGTCAAGAAATAAATATGGCTCTGGCAAATCATCTGTGACAGAAACCCAGAGACAGACTTTCCTCTGGCCCTGCTCCATGTTGTACGTGTTTGTCCTATTCCTCTCCATATGAAGTCATCTCGTCTTTTAAGACCTTTCTTCCAGTGGAGAACTCCTACATGCCCAACACTTTGTGAAGTATTACAGTGGTTTCTTTCTTGCTGGTTCCACGTATTCAATGATAGGAAATACTTCTGTTGGACCAACAAAATCCAGATTCTTCATTCATGGGAGGAGGTAGTGTGTGATGTGTATGGGGTGTGAAGGTGTCTTTGGATTTTCCTTCCAGGGAGAATGGCTATGAGACATTCAAAGCTTCTGTCTTCATTCCTCGCAAGATGCAGGCCAGGTTCCTATTGCATTACGAAGAGCTTTTGCAAAGGCGTCTGGGAAAATACGAGTATACGGTCAGCATCCGTCCCCAGCAGCTGGTGGGGAGGTTACGAGTGGAGGTGAATATCCTGGAGAACTCAGGCATAGTTTCGCTGGAAGTGCCTCCCCTTCGAAACAGCAAGCACAAAGGCAGTGGAAAAGTTGAAGGTAAGAAGAGATTTTATGATCCTTGGTTCTGTTACTGATGGGGCCAAGAACTGCACTGGCAGTGCTGAGAGTTCTCCAAGGCAATCTTGGATAATTGTGTAGACTGGTGTTTCATTCACTTTCCCTCTGCTCCAAATGAGATAATAAACAAAACCCCAACATTATATTAAAGCAGCATCGTCAAGGACCAAGACTACATCAGAAATGAGAGGATACATCTCACGAAGAGAAGACAACAAGCAAAATGAATGCTAGCAGCTCATTAGGCATAAATTGTTCCGGCAAATTACAACTATGACTTTATTTAGAAAGATTTTTTACTTCCCTTTCTTAACTCTTGCTGCATTCACTGGGTGACAGATACATCCCACCCTGGAGGTGGCTGCACTTGAGTGAGAAGCAAGGTTCTAAGCACTGCAGGCCATCAGCAATTCCAATTTAGAGATCTCTATTTCACCGGCAGGGTAATCTCCATGTTCATGAATTCTGGTATAATGGCTACAGTGTTCAAGGCCAGGTTGGATGGGGCTTTGAGCAACCTGGTCTAGTGGAAGGTATCCCTGCCCATGGCAGGGGGGTTGGAACTAGACAGTCTTTAAGATCTCATCCAACCCAAAGCACTCTCTGAAAGGGATTTCAGGATTATGAACTCTGGGAAGTTCAGTGGTGGGAATTTGGTATTATCATAAAGGCTGATGGCTTTTGTTCTATTTTCTGTAGATGGCTGTTTCTGTGTAGTATCTGTGCATAATAAGGATGTGAGAACTTTGAAGATTACTGAATATCAGGCTGATCCCATTCAGCAAAATGGGATTTTTTTTTCTATTGTCTTTGTGAGCTTTGAACTGGGCCTTCAGGCCTTTTGCTCAGCATTTGAGCAGGCTCTTCCCCGGCTCCACATCTCCTGGGAACTGTTTATTTTAAGTGAATTGTTTTTTCCATCCATCCATGCCAAAGCAGATAGGAAATCCTGCATTTTAGAACATGGGAAATTCCAGGAGGAAAATCCATGTTTTGCCAAAGCACTAAGTGCAGTTTGAGTATCTTCTCTTACCCCCGACCGTCCTCGCTCACTGTTCAGAGACAGCATGAAGGTAATTTCTCTAATGTAAACTAACTGTGAGGATTACAGGATACTGTGAATGCTACATGTTGGCATAAAACCTTCACTGTAAAAAAAAGAGGGTGAGTCTGAACTGGAAGCAGGATGTTGAGTCTTGTAGGACTTGATCCTCAGTTACTTTAAGTGACATAATGCCAGCAAAATCGGTGGAGCTGCTCATGTCTGTCAGGTAAAGACCCTAAAGAATGTGAACTGGTTGGTTGGTGTGATCCTATGGATTTCATCCAAATCACAGGGAAATCAAGGCTCTCAGTGACTTGGACTGGCTTCAGGTCAAGTCTCATACAGCTAATTATTCTCCCTGCCATACATCCATGCACTGTGTGATAAATGTGCTCTGCTCCTCATCAGGAAAGACAGGAAACCTTTTTCACCTATCAGGGAGTATCATAGTGCATTGTGCCATATGGTTTCCTCCAAAGCATCTGGCATTGATCAAGGTTGGAGACAGACTAAGCAGAGCAGAAACACTGTTGGTCTAGTGCGGTATGGAAATTCCTACATGTAAATGACATACAGGGAAAGCTCTCATAACTCACTCTCCAAATGGCAATCTCTGAGCACTGATCATTCTTGGCACTGTGCTTCAGACTCCGAACAGCCTATATGAAAATAGGCCCAAGTACTATGATTCCATAATCCATTCTCGCCAATAAAATGTATATAAAATAGATGTCCCATTGCAGGATGGGTATTGCAACTGGAGCTTGGATTCCCTACATTTTATATTTGCTCAGAATTCAATTACAGACACTTTTCTATCTGTAATCACCCTAGACAGCTGGTGGAAACTGTTTGCTGTGATTAATTCACTGCTAAGGGAGTCACTGAAAGGTGATCACACTTTTGGGTTGTATCATGGGCAGTCAGGAGTGGGTTGTGTCTCTGCCACATCAGGTCTTCATAGGTACTCTGGGGAGTCCCCCTCAGAGTATAGGGTTAATGAATTCAGTAGGTTTACTGAGCTTCCTTCTCACCTAAAACAAGAGGAGATTAGGACAATTACCAACAGCCAGATAAAAAAAAAAAAAAAAAAAAAAGAAAAAGAATTGTCAGAGGGTCTCAGGAGGGTCTCATACAGGTCTCAGATAACAGCTTGTTTGGGATAGCAGGGATTTATTGCTTCTGACCTCTTCTGGCCAACAAGATCAATCACACTCAGAGCAGACAACAAGAACTTCCTGCCTTCGTAAACACAAGTGAAAACCACAAAAATCCTCCTAGGGAGGGCAAGGCCAAGGCAGGGAGCATTTCACTTGGAAATCCACTGTACTTCAGTCAGATGTCATCTCTCAAGCTTGATCAAGCAAGCAAAACATCTAAGTCATTAGATCCCCTCTGCAAAGCTTTCTTGCTCATATGACACACCAAGACTAGAGAGATCTGCACATGAAGTGATACCACCAGAGAAGGCTATGGATTTTTAAGTGAAAGACAGGTAAATTGTGTGTTTCAGTTCAGAGTGGCTGCTTGCCAGACAGTCTGCAAACTGGGAGCAAACCAGGAAAAACACAGTGTCTGGTCTCTTATCGGACTCTTGTGGCTTAAAACTCTTCAGTATCCTCTAACTGGAAAGCTATCCTTTCACTAGTAGCAATCTAGTAAATAAGTGTCCAGCAAAGGATGCCAGACCAGGCAGTGTTACTTGTGGTGCCCCAAATGAGAGGCCATGACTTAAAAAAAATGACCAAATAAGGATCAGAGGTCTGCACATTGGAAAATAGTATTGCCTGACTGGTTTGAGTTTGAATACGTTGTGAAACCTCTCTTCCTCAGTTTCCTGTGTCTAGAAAGATATCTATAGTATCTCACAGTTAATGATAAAATGTGAGACTTTGTTAAGTATTATTAAATCACCTTGAGAGTATTGGGTGAAAAAATGTATTGTTACATTAAGTCATCTGTTAAATGGTATTCTGAGTAATATATCCGAAGCACCACCAGCCTGAAAACATTGTTGAGGATGGGATGTAGCTTCACAAGTCATTTAGATACTTTTGACTGGCTGACCTGGATAAGAAAATACACTTTTTCTGAGTCTTTTTCTGGTCTTCTGTTCCTGAATATCCAGTGTAGGGTAGGAAAATTAAGCTGAAAATCAAATCTATTTGGCTCTGGAGTGAGTCATCAATAGCTACAGATGATGAGCACTAGCAGTGATTGATGTTCATAACTGAAATTCCCACCTGTTGTGGCATAAAATTGTGTTAGCAAAACTAAAAAAAAAATAAAAACAATAGTTTAGATGTCCAAATGGGGAGGAATGGCTGATCTGTCTTTATTTCATGGACCAATCCTCTTCCATTTGTGGTGCTTTCTACATTCCATCCATAGAGGCAGCGGACCATGCAGGAAAACAGTGGAATAAAATACTTTGTTTAATGGTCATTCAAGATTTTCACTTTTCACTGCAGCCAGACTGCTGGTATCTATACAGTCTGTGATGGACAGAAGAGATAAAACTTGAAGACCTGTAGATAGAAGTTGTCCTTTGATAAGGAAGAGGGAAGAGTGAAGGACACTCTTTTTTTTTTTTTTTTTTTTTTGCCATTTATAAAACAGGACAGAAATCACAGCAGTAGAAGCAGAAGCAGTAGAATCTGATTCTGCCTGGCTTGGGCTGTAGGAGACCAAGATAGAATCACAGAATCATTAAGGTTGGAAAAGACAGCTCTAAGACCATCAAGTCCAACCATATACCCAACATTATCAGGACCACTAAACCATGTCCTGAAGTGCTACATTTACACGTTTTTTTGAACACCTCCAGGGATGGTGATTCCACCCCCTCCCTGGGCAGTCTGTTCCTATGCCTCACTACTCCTCCAGTACAGAAATTTTTCCTAATATCCAACCTGAACCTCTGCTGGTGCAACTTGAGGCTGTTTCCTCTCGTCCTATTGCTAGTTACGTGGGAGAAGACACTGACACCCACCTACTACAGCCTCATTTCAGGTAGCCATAGAGAGCAATAAGGTCTTCTCTCAGCCTCCTCCAGACTAAACAACCCCAGTTCCCTCAGCTGCTCCTCATAAAACATGTTATTCAGACCCCTCACCAGCTTCATTGCCCTTCTCTGGACACACTCCAGCAACTCAATGTCTTTCTTATACTGCAGCACCCAAAACTGAACACAAAGACTGGAATTGGTTCCACAGACTTCCAGTGATTTATGAAAAGTCAAGCTGTGCTTTGCTTTAGATAGAGTCTCTTGTAAGTCCTGCATACATCCTCTCTGAATACGGAGCAGGGACAATGCGATGACAAGTCTTTCCAGGATATTTCCTCTGTCAGTGACTCCTACGCACACAGCTCCACCTGGGAGCTGTATTTTTCTCAAAGCAAGATATTAAGCATGTCAGTTTTGGAAAATGGTCTTATTTTATGTGCAGGTGTTGCCTTCTGCCCCATAAAAACCCCAAAAGCAGGAGACATTGAGGCCAATGATCCTGGCTTTCCTTGCTGACCTGAGAATGGAACCATTTTCTGAATTATGTCCTATCCATCATCCCAGGGATAACTGTCCTCCTGGGTGGTGGTATGAGAACTAGTCATGAACTTGGGCAGGGAAACACTAGGCTGCTTGAGAGTTCTCTTCAAAGTCATAGGTCTCAAAAAAGGTTTTTATTTCTTATTACAGTTGTCTAGAAACTTCCATAAGTTAGCAGAGTATGAACTTTGCATTTTAGCTCTAATCCTGACTCTGACAGTCTCCAAAATAATTTACTTTGAACTGTTCAACATGTGAGGACTACAGTTTCATACAAAAAAAATGCTTTTTTTCTGCTCTGTTTACTTCTTTAGCTGAATTTGGTGGAAAGTTTATCTAAAGGCCCTATTAACTACCTCAGTGTGAGCAGAGACCAGCTGAAGTCTTTGGAGCTCATCCATGCTCTGTACTCTTCAATAACTCACACATTTTCCTCTCTCAGCCACTTGTTTGAAAAGAAACAGGACAATAAACAGAGAAGAGTAATTGGGATCCAGATATTAAGTGCTGTCTAAAAAAGAAACCTAGGGGAAAACACAGTAAATGTGTTCAAATATATAAAAGGCTGCAGCATGGAGGAGAAGAAAACTGCTTTCTGCATGAGGCAGCCTTGGAAACCTCCCCAGAGATTCCTAAAGCACTGTCTGTGTTACAGGGAATGACATTTCTCATCTCCAAAGAGTGATTTGAGGAGTAATAGGGGAATGCAATGTGATCCACATGATCCCGTCTTGATTCCAGAGTGCTTTACAGAACTGGATACAAGAGGTTATGCCCATTTAACAGATGGGGAAACTGAGGCAGGGAGTGGCTACCTAACTCAACTAGTTTCAGATGGTCAGAGTCCATAGAAACACTAAGTCAGGAACTCATGCTGTTGTGACACACATCATATCGTGCTCACCCATCAATCTACTTAGAGAAGAGAAACAAAGAAGTGACCTGGAATGTTTCCAGGCATGGGGGCATCAGCCACCTCTCTGGGCAACCTGGGCCAGTGTAAAAAATTGCTTCCTTTTTTCTAATCTGGATCTGCACTCTTTTAGTTTAAAACCATCACCCCTTGTCCTGTTGCAACCGGCCCTGACAAAAAGTCTATCCCTGTCTTTTTTTATAGGTCCCCTTTAAGTACTGAAAGGCCTCAATAAGGTCTCCCAGGAGTCTTCTTTTCTCCAGGCAGAACACCCCCAACTTTCTCAGCCTCTCCTCACAGCAGAGGGGTTCCAGCTCTCTGATCATTTTTGTGGCCTCGTCTGGACCTGCTTCAACAGGTCCATGTCTTTCTTGTGCTGAAGACTCTAGAGCTGGACACATCTCCCTCCCACCCAGTTTAATTAAACAGCTCATTTCCACTAATTGTAATCAGTACATGAGCAGATATAATAGAACTTTCATGCCTCAGAGTTTTGCAATAATCACTGTGAGAGTTGAAACACCCAAGAAGAACACCAGTTGAGAATTTATTTTGATGTTTTCAATAGCTAGTTAGGCTAAGGAGGAAAGCCCTCAAAATCTGGGGAAGTTCAAGGCCAAATCTGACCTTCAGCTGGTCTCATTTGAGGGTCCTTATGGAGTTCAGAGAGAATGCACATTTGGCACACCAAAAGAGAGAGAGGTGGGATTTTAGCAACACAGATAGACAAGAAGGAACTTCCATATCCCTCAGCTTTAGAAAATGGAGTGACTCAGACCTAAATTACTGTCTTTCTCTGAGATGCCCTTTGGAGGGCACATCTCTCTTCATTGACTCAGGAAGGGCTCTCGGAGATTAGTGTGAGCTACATCTCAGGGATGCAATTTGCATGACTGCACTAGTAAGTGCTGGGCTTTGTCTCAGTAAGACTGAAATTGCAGTGACTACTCTGGCAACTCTTTGCTGAACATAGAGGCAGCTAAACTAAGTTGTTCAGATGTAGACATTACACACAGACGTTTGTCAGATCAAAAACTTAATTAGTGACATCAATCCTTCCTCACATGTCTACAATACATCTGAACAAGCCACCTCAAGAACTCTTTGTAATCAACAGGGACAAACCTGCAGTATGATTCACCTAATCCTAGAGGAAATGTTTAAACTGGTCAAATGAATCATACCTGCATTGACTGACACTGTCTCAGGTATAGGACCTGCATTCTAGATGTCTAGAATAGCTGGCTGGAATGAATACCACCTATGTGTCTGAAGTTGTGTGAAGCAAGCAGTTAACAGTCATACAGAGAATATCTGGCCTTCGAGTTTGGTGACCTCCAAACAGAAGTGAGCACAGGAATTTTGCCTAAACATCTATATCCCTGATAGCATTACAATGTTGTTTTCATTTTAGAATCAGAGGGAAGGGGTTATTAAATTCTAATTCCACCACTGGTGAGCTGACTTTTTAATCTCGGTATGTTACTGTGCTTAGTTGACCTGACTCTATGGTAAAACTGTGTGTGCTGTGCTTAGACATCTGTAAGATAGTGGGAAAAACTTGTAGTGTTGTGGGTTTTGTTTCAACAGGTGATGTTTCTCCTCCTCCTTCTACTGTAGTTGGACATACCAAAACCTTAGCTAAAGTTACGTTCAGTCCCAGTGTTGTCGAGCAAACCAGGATCGCCCGAAATGGCATTTTGGGAGACTTCATAATCAGATATGATGTCAACAGGGAGCTGAGTGTTGGAGATGTTCAGGTACTGTACACATGACTCATCTTTTCTGTTTTAGTAAATGTACCTGAGATAGTGCAATTGTCTTAAATGCCCCAAATGTCCTAGAAAATGTTTTCCAAGTAAGTGAAGGCTACTTCTCCACCTTGTGAGAACCATCCAGAATAAAACCAGTTGGTAGCCACAAGATGGACTTAAAAATCTCAAGTACCTACTTCATTGAGTTTCTTTTCTTGTATCTGCTTTTCAGTTTCTCAATATACTGGCTGTATATATCTGGATACAAGGCCAGTTCCCCAAATGCAAGTTGTGGTTCTGATCCTTGAGCAGATACATTTCTATCCTTACTGCTTTTGGAAGAAAACCCCCATGTCCACCATGGAAGGAAATGTGGAGAGCTCCAGTAGGTTGCCTTAGTCTGGATAAACAAGGGACCAGGATTAAGAGGGATATCAAGGAGTACTCACATCCACCAACGTAGATACAGATATTGAAAGCAGGATCAGGTGTGTCCAAACAAATATCACATAACGATGTGCGTGGAACATTGCATCATGATCTACCTTTGACTCCTGACTTCCTTGCTCTTCCACAGATTCTTAATGGGTATTTCGTGCACTACTTCGCCCCCACGGATCTTCCTCCCTTACCAAAGAATGTTGTATTTGTGCTTGACAGCAGCGCTTCCATGGTGGGAACAAAACTGAAACAGGTGAGGTCCCTGTGTTTATTGTAGACTGGTTGGATGTAAGGTTGCAAAGAGTTTGGTTCAGACTTCGTTTCACCAGATGGGTTCTTCTGCAAAATGTTTGCTATGTCTGAGGTGAGAGGAGGCTGTGAAGAACGCTCAGGACAAGATGATTTACCTCCAATGAGAAATTATCAGGCTAGTGATGGGAATAAGAAGTGCAGAGGACTTTGTCGCTCTGTAAAAAAGGTCAGTGCTGTCAAAACTGAGCTAGGATGCTGCAGACAGGATTGTCCTGTGTGGTTCTGTGCTGAGCAGTTTGAGGAGAGGCAGAATCAGGAGAACTTCCAGCAAAGTGCATTCAGCAGTCCACTGTATCCAGCTTAACAAGAGAGAAAAGATACTGTTGTCTTTACCTCGGCAAAACCCTTAACAATACATAACTGAATGGGTTCTGTCGAAAGAAGGGTCAATTTGTCCTGATTAAGAATCACAGTCTTTCAGCACAAATCTCAGACATTCTTCCATGGCACAGATACTGATATGAACCAACAAACCAAGGTGAAGGGCACACTGCCAATGCTTAAAATTGACCTTTGACTTGGAGGGTTCAGGCTGGTGCCTAAATGGTTTTTGCTTCTTCAATTCTTGATCTGGGCAGATGGAAACCATCTCCTGTTCAGGAGCCAAGTAGTTGGCTAGGAATGGCATCGTGCCTGGGGCAATATTTCTCTCAGCACAGTGTTACTAGTCTAAACTAGAATCAGAGATAAATTAAGACATAAATGCCATTCTGAATTATTTTACAGTTATATCTCAACTCTGCACTCACAATGGAGAGGCAAGTCCAGTTTCCATCTTATACATCTGTGCAGAAAATAAGAAAAATCCCAGTAGGGTTCGTATTTTTTCCTTCCATTTGAAGACTTGTCCCACAGGTGCGACACATGGAGAAGTTAGTTGGCTTCTCTCTGTTGGATGACCACATCTTCACCTTCTACTTTCTTATCATGGCGAAGCTAATGACAGTGGAAAGTGACACTTTCCACATAGGTTGACAACAATTATGGGGCAGTTTCAGCTTGTATGGATGGTGTGATGTTGTAACTCTACTAGAATGACTGAAAGGCAATGTTGTGGACTTGTATCTTGGACAGTTAAGAAGCTCCATTTAGGCTCTTTGGTTGCCTGCCTGGAACATGCTGCTATGTCGAGAAAGCATAGCTTTTTGAGAGACTTTCTTTTAGCCCTTGGCCACCATCACTAAACCAGATGTCTTTGAAAACATGGACTGTGGTCGCTCTCTGACAGTTCTCTGTCTTTGAACAGGACGTTGGGGGTACATCTGCCTTTCTCTCTCTGCTAAAAACCTTACTGTCTGTTTTCAGTGGTGATCATAAATCTTAATTTAGAAGCTGTGTCCCCTATTATATCAAATTTATCTCCTCTGTGAGCTAAAATGGAGTATGACTTTTATGGCTCATAATTATCTTCCCCAGTGACTGGAGTAGCAACCAGAGAGTTGTTAAGATACCTACTACTACGCTGAATGAAGCCTGGAATGAAGATGTCTTTGAATCGTTATGAATTCCTGTGGACAGAGCTTGCCTCTTGGCTTTCTGTTATCCTTCTGCTGAAAAATGTCTGCCTTGCCTCACAGAATAAACAGATACTGCACAATTGCACCCTGTCCCGCAAGCTGAAAGCAGGCAGGCAGCGATACAGTGCTGAACCCGGGAGATTAAGGCTCTGAAGGGCTTCGGTACCTTCGGTGTGAGTTGTGCAAATAGTACCTTGGGTCACCAGATAAACCTTGCACTATGAAAGCTTTTATTCTCCCCCTGAGCATATTAGTGTTTCTTTCTCATATACTTTCTAGAAACAACATGGCCAAGGATTAACCCATGAAGGTCTACTCATAGCCTAGAAAGCTCCTGCTGCTAAACATACGCGAATCTTAGGCTAATAAGCTACAAATAGGTGCCTCTTGAGCCTAAATTGAGAGAAGTGTCTAGGCAGAACTTTTGTGGAGGATGTATCCAACTTTTTGCCCTGTTATCTCAGATATACTCTCTTTATGGAGACACAATATTAATGCTATGGAGGGGTCCTATGTGCAGGAAGCACTTAGCTTCCTCTGATTTCAACTGCTCCAGAAAATAGAACTTCACAAAATTATGACCTAAATCATAGCCAAGGAAAGACCAAAATCTACAACTGGCTGCATAATATACCTCTAAGAAAGTGCGATCAGTTACAGCCATGACCCACATCTACTCAGGGGCCTTTTTACCCGATTGTTGTTGTTATTTAGATGTTTGTCAAATTACAGACACGTCCCCTGGTGGCAGGACACATCTGAGCAGAGGAAATGTCTACTTTTCTGCTTTTTTCTCAGACTGACTCTTGCAGCTGTGGTGATCTATGGTGGTGTGGAGGGAGCTGGGAATTCCCATGGGATTGCCTTTCCTCATTTCTCGCCACTGAGTCACATGCAAGGTCAGCTAAAAATACAGTCAGCGCTTGTAAAAAGTGCTCTTGCAGGTCAGCTGTGGTAACTATGACAAAGGATATTTTTTAGGGTTGTATAAGCAAGGATGAGAGACATTGGCTGTGCACCCTTTTCTAGAGTAACCCGAGGAGATTTTGTACTCTTCACTCAGCTGCTTTCATAAAGTTATTGTCAAAGTGACTCAAATGTGGCCAAGATTTCACACAGTTCCTGCAGTTCCCACAAACTCATTGTAGACATTTATTCTTTTCCTCTCCCAATGTTTTCCTTTTCCTATGTGAATTTTTATCTGTTCACGCCATCCTTTTCTTCCTAAGATATCCCAGTTTTGGAAACAATAAGATGTCCAGACGCAGTTGTAAACGTACATAGTGAGACTGGTTGCTCAGCTTAAATCAAATCATTAAGACCCTTGAGACATTCCCCTCAGACCACTGAGACATATGGGAAGAAGACCGTTGTGGGGAAGATCAGCTAATGTGCCTATTCCTCCTGCAGTTTTCACAGCCTCTGGACTCTGGTAATGTTTAGCAGACTCAACTGTGTTACAGCAGCCCAGCTCCACTGAGATCTGGGCCTTTGTGACCTTCACCTTCTAGCACTGGCAGGGAGATAAAGGTCAGGAAGAGAAAACTCTTGAGCATCAACATAAAATATTTTTCATGTGTTCAAAACTTTGCACGTCATTGTTGCTGTCCCACTGGCAAGGAAAATACTGGTTTTGTCCTCGTGAGCTTTGTTCCTTCATTTGCAAAGAGACAGTAAGCTCTGTGCGGAATAGCTGCTTTTATCAGGAGCCAGGAGAGCCTGGGGAACAGGTTATAGCTGCAAGGTTTACTGTAAAGCAAAATGATTTTCCCTTTGAATGTCTGATCTGCTGATTTTTACAGCACCTTTGGCCAGGTAGGGGAGGACATAGAAGCTTTACATGACTATAACTAGGAGAAAGAGGGACCAGTTATAGGCTCACCACCTTGTGATTACCACGATTATCCTCAGCTTCACTAAAAATGGTGAAAAAGGACTTAGCTTGCAATTTATAGAACAAGCATGTTCCAAGCTATCAATGTGTCGGCACGTGGATGGATTTGCAGGTATTTTGCAGACATGGTAAAATGTAGTAGTTTCAATAACAGACCTCACCTTTCCTACAGGTGATAAATGCCCACACACTCAGTTAAACTGTTGGCTACACCTCAAGCCTGGCAACTTGTCAATGGTATTGTGCCAGACCATAATTTTCTTTGAGGTTAATTGCACTAGGAGGAACTCAACTGAAGCTGGGACCTGCTGCATATTTGCAAGTGCCTCAGTTTATTTGCCTGCATTCATCCAAGGGACACTGTTGGCACCCTTGAGCTGTGACCTACACTGTCTGAGTCCTTCTGAGGGCCCGAGTGCCTTCTACACACATAGCGCTAAACCTCTGTGCCTCAGCTCACAGAGTCCCTCCGAGTAGTTTCAGGCTGGTGAGAGAACAGAGAAGCACCTGAACACTCCATGTTCTTACTCCAAACTCCACTGACTTCTGCTGGTTGCTGCAGAGTTGGCCGTGGGCCTGATGAGTCCAAATAATGGCTGCTGCCCAGGAGAAATCCCTTAAATTGCCAGGGAACTTTGGAAAAAGCACTAATTATAATTACAGCCTTTAGTGAGTTTAAAGCTACTGTGAGGAAGAAAGATTTGTCAGTTTTTCCATTTCTATTGGAAAACAACAGCCTGAGTGAACAGAGAGCTGTATGCACTGTCTCCAGCACCAACAACTTCATGCAGCTGCCTCCTACTTGGGAATACACAACAGCAGTGTCACCTCAGTCCTCTCTGTAGATGTGAACATGGTATATAGGAATCCTAGAATGGATTGGGTTGGAAAGGACTTTAAAAATCATCTAGTTCCAACCCCCCTAGACCAGGTTGCTCAAAGCCCCATCTAACCTGGTCTTGAACACATCCAGTGATGAAGCACCCACAACTTCCCTGGGCAACCTGATTCACTGTCTCACCATCCTCACAGTCAAGAACTTCTTCCTAATTTCTAATCTAAATCTACCCTTTTTCAGTTTGAATCCATTACCCCTTGTCCTATTACTACAAGCCCTTGTAAAAAGTCCCTCCCCAGCTTTCTCCCCTTCAGATACTGGAAGGCCTCTATAAGGTTTCCCTGAAGCCTTATCTTCTCCAGGCTGAACAACCCCAACTCTCTCAGCCTGTCCTCATAGGAGAGCTGTTCCAGCTCTCTGATCATCTTCATGGCCTCATAGAATCATAATATGTTAGTGGTTGGAGGGGACCTCGGAAGATCATCTAGTCAAACTCCCCTGCCAGAGCAGGATCTCCTAGATTAGGTCACACAGGGACATGTCCAGGTGGGTTATGGATCTTTCCAGAGAAGGAGACTCCACAACCTCCCTGGGTAGCCTGTTCCAGTTCTCTGTCACCCTCACATCCTCTGGACCCACTCCAACAGGTCCATGTCCTTGTGCTGAGAACTCCAGAGCTGGATGCAGTACTCCTGGGGGAATCTCACAAGAGTGGAGCAGGGAGGCAAGATCCCCTCCCTCAACCTGCTGGACATATTGCTTTTAATGTAGCCCAGGATACGAATGGGGCTTTCTGGGCTGCACTTGCACATTGTTGGCTTATGTTGAGCTTTCCATCAACCAGCACCCCCAAGTCTTTCTCCTCACAGCTACTCTCAACCCACAGAATCCCAGAATTACAGAACTGTCACAGTTGGAAAAGACCTCTAGGAGCACCGCATCCAACTGTCAACAATACAAAACCCAAACAAACAAAACCACAAAAAAACACCTCACCGTCCCACTAGAGCATGTCCTGAGTGCCTCATCTACATGTTTTTTGAACATCTCCAGGGATGGTGACTCCACCACCTCCCTGGACAGCCTGTTCCAGCACCTGACTACTCTTTCAGTAAAGAAATTCTTACTAATATCTAATTTAAATGTTCCCTGCTGCAACTTCAGGCCATTTCTTCTAGTCCTGTCATCATTTACTTGAGAGTATCCATACTCCACCCAGCCTGTACTGTACTTGGTAACTACTACAGAAAATAAGATGTCAGATCCATACAGGTTTTAATTGCCCAGCTTCCAAGAAAGGTGCAAGTACTTGTCATGCAGTGAAATAGTCTGCTTTCCCCAGACCCTAAAACTTAAAAGTGACCTTCAGAGCAAGATGCCCTCAGATGTTCAGGACAGGGAGCATCTGCTTCTGATCTCAGGAGTAACAACCAGCATACCCCCAGCTGATTTACTCCATAGTGAGGCAGTAGAAGTAGAGATTGAATTTTCCAGGAAGACCCCAGCCCACCTACAAATGGCAAGTCCCATAACTGGGTTTAGAGAAAATAAGATGCAAAGGCAAGTGCAATGTTTGGCATGGAAATGCTACCGAGGTTTGAACTGAAACCCCATGAAGACTCTGAGAGTTCTCCCAGGGTTTCAGCAGATCCTTTTCTGAATTCATCAAAGGAAGAACTGAAAACAGCTGCTACTGAAGTGGCAGACACAGCCCAGTGATCACCAAGCAAGTCCTTAGTGAAAACAAAGGGGCTAAATTAAGCTGGGAAGACATTCTGTGGATCAGCATCATTATGATCTATGACCAGACATAGCTGTGACAGAACTAGAGACAGCTACAGCACAGCACTTGGTCTGACACTTAGACAGGGAAGGAGGGCCCAGGCTTGAGCTTCAATGGGAAGGAGTGTGGGTGGAGGCCTCAGGTGGGGCTGGTCAGAGCCACTAAAGCCTATTAGGATGCTCAAGGTCCCACCATACACATGCAGATCTGTGAAGCTATGGATCTGGGTTTCTTTGATAGTCCTTTCCAAGCTAGAATTGTGGGGTTTTTCAGCTGCTGGAACAACACTTTAAGCCAGACCTGGTTTCTATTCACGTTTTCATCGTGGATCTGTTATGTGAATTTAGGTAGGTTATTTTCTTCATCTGTGCTTGTCTCTTTCCAGAGTCTTGTCTGATTAACTGTCAAACCTATAGCTGGGCTTATAGCTGTCTAAAAGATACCTGGTCTTTGTCAAGACCTAAGCTATCAGTCAAGTAGTACTTGCAACAGCACTGCTATTTCTAAGTAAATAACCCTTCACCCTAATAGGGGGTGTGTACTAGACGTTGCTCAACTGGGACAGTCTGCTTCTAACTGTGAGGAGCAGCTGAAACTTAGAAGTGCTTGTGGGACCTCATGTGGAAGCCTGCTGGAGTGAGGTCTTCCTTGTTAGTTACCGTATGAAGTCATCAGTATCCACAGGCAATTCTGACTCTGAGGTTCACATGCTGTAATTTGAGGTCCCTTAGGAATGAGGGATACAATACTACCTGTGTCATGAGCAGAGAGCTTTTGCTTGGATAGTTACCCCTGATGTAGTGACTTCACATTCTCCAAAACGTCTGCTCTCTGCAGAGTTTTGGGCAAAGAGTTGGCTGTACTCGTGTGTGAACCAGTGACTTGGGATGGAAGTGGTCAGGGGAAGGGTTAGAGGCAGAGATGTGCAGGAGGGAGTGGAGATCCTGGAGCTGGAGATGCTGAGGGGGTTTGGAAACAGGGAAAATGGGAAGGGGAGCAGGTGTTGAAGGACTGTGAGATCCCTGTGGCAGACTCAGGTGGGAAAACAGGCGCATTTGGGATTTTTTAAAGAAAAAATTACTGCTTAATGATAGCCCTGAGCAGAAGTGTTGGGTCTTAGCTTCAGCCAGCCATTATCACCATTTGTCACTCACTGGCAATGAAAATGGGGAAGTTGCATCTAAAAGTAAGAGGTATCACAGTTCAAGGGAAAAGAGACAGTCCTATGAGAGGAGGTGGTTACAGAGTCACAGCCTCTGTGGAGGGATAACAGATACTTCATCTCTGGGGAAGTGCAGCACTCCTTTTCATGGAGAAATAACAACTCCTCCCTGAGTAGGAATGGTGCAATCTCTCCTTGGTGAAATAAGACAGACCTTTACTCCATGGAGAGAAAACATCTCTCTGTGAAGGAGCAATGCACCTCTCCCAGCAGGTTACATGCACAGGTAGGTTGTTCTGCAAAGGGACTAGAAAGCTCCCAGCCTGGCAGGCTTCTGACTGCTGAGACACCCAGTCTGAGAGAGTAGCTACACGATGAGGAATGGAGGCTAATCAATGTGAAAAGCACAGTGACCTGTGCCTCAGCTCAACTGCTGCCGCATAACATAGCAGCTAATGGTTGCTGAAATCAAGGGGATGTGCTGTGGACAGCCTCTTGGCCATGTCAGCTTTTCCAAGCACTGTGTCAGTAGCTGATTTGAGTGACGGAGAATGAAAGTCGTAAGTTATTGGAACAGTTTTCATGTGTTCGGATTAACTCCATCTTCTGAGGGTGGGCAGAGGGAGAGATGTCAAGCGCTGCATTGAGGGCATGTGGCATTTTTCCCTTGGTGTTGACCTTTTTGCTGCTAGCTCCATGGAAATTGTTTGTCATTCTGACAGGGTGGGGATTTGAGTGTCTGACTGGCATGTTATGGGATGTGATCCCACTTAAAATGAGGTAAGCACAAGATAAGAATGTGGCCTTGATACACTGCTGCGTCAGTCTGGCTGTCTGCCCGTGTAGCCCCGTTGTTTCCAGTGGGGTTATTTTGGTATGGGACTGTGGGGCAGCCTTTAAACTTTGACTTACTGTACAGAAGTGTTCACTGCTCCAAATGTAATTCATACTGCCCTGTTGATAAATGCTTGAAGTTATGATGCTCAGTGTTGATAGGAGCTTGTCTCCTTAAAATTTTGGGCGAGCAGTTATTTATATCCTCAACACTGCGATGAGATTGTGAAGTCTCAGCATCTACTCTGCTTTCTGGGCATGTCAAACTCCAGTTCCTGAGAAGTCAAATCATCTTGCAGTTTTTCATGTCTTTATCCGTACTATGCTGTTGGGTTCTAGAGAAGCGAGTTACCCCTACTGATAGCTAAAGTTGCCCACATCCCTGAAGATAGTTTTATCTTCCGCTGAGCAGAAATCCCGTGTTTAAATGCCCTGGATGAATGTGGAGCTAAGTGATTTACTCCACATTAAGTGGAAGATGTTTTTCAGGAGATGCAATAGAGGCTGTTGCTCTAAATGATAGAGAATTTCTTTTGCAGACCAGGAAACTACAAAGCAACTTCTGCTGAATCCCTGAATGTCCTTAGAAATGTTCACTTTACTAGCAAGGGAATCATGATATTCAGGCAGGAGAGATTGGACCATGGACTGGAGACAGACCTTTATTATCCTACACAGTTCACAACCAAACTCCCTCCTGTCAGAGGCCAGTGTCAGCATAAAATAAAGTGCTTGTTGTCCAAAACTGTGAAGGAGTTTTCCTTGGTTACACGATCAGTGCCTGCCAGGAAGAAAGCACAAAGATACATTGACAGGGAGTGGGTGAGCTGCAGCCCCTGAACTGCATGACGCTCCCTGCAGAGGAAGAAAGGGCAGATTGTCCTCCCCAAGGGCAGGAAGGTGAAAAAAAAAGTCCAAAGTTACACTTCTGGGTTAAAACCCATTTTTGGTACAAAAGTTCCTGTTGCTAGCAACTGGAATGTGATCTGTGCTGTGGGCAGAATGGGAACTGCGACATAGAGGAAAGCAAAACTTGCAAGATGTTAGGACAAGAGGAGATGTCTTCAAGTTGCACCAGGAGAAGTTTAGGTTGGACATCAGGAAAAACTTCTTCCTTGAGAGGCTTGTTAAGCAGTGGGACAGGCTGCCCAGGGAGGTGGTGGAACCCCCATCCCTGGAGGGATTTAAAAGACGTGTAGATGAGATGCTGAGGGACATAGTTTAATGATGGAGTTGGCAGTGTTATGTTGATGGTTGGAGTTGATGATCTTAAAGGTCTTTTCCAAATGAAACAATTCTATGATGTGACTTCAAACCTCAGTAGGAATGACACTGCCCAGACATTTGCTCTCTCTGTACCTCAGCTCCTCCATGTAAAATGGCAGTAGAGCTCCACCTGCTTTTCTCTTGGTTATTGGATCCCAAATCAAGTCTATGGCAGTACTTTGTCTGACCTCCATAGCGCCATTTCAGGTGGGACTTTCATGCCAGCCTTTCTTTAAGTCAAAGTATTAACCCTTTGACAGACTAGGGGCAGATTTGACCAGATAGGCTGCTGCAGCTTGGAAAAAAACATCTCTGGACCTTTTTATCAGCTGCCTGTGCATGTTTGGAAAGGGAAAGGTACGAACCAAACCATAGAAGATATTGAAGGTGAGGGGGCAGCTTTTCTGGTTTGTTTTTTTTTTTTCCCTTTGCTTCCTTGCGGTGTTTTGCCAAACAACATATTTACTTGTACTTTTCTCCTTCTCACTGTAGGAGATGTAGTTTCTGAGCCCTCCTCTGCACTGTTGCACTCTGAGACAAGTTATGGGACAGAGCTATGGGTTCCTAATTCCCTTTGAGCTTACATCTTGTGTCTTAGCTCCTTTCTTGTCAAATACGGTCTCTCAAGGGGGATCTGGAAGGACAGTGTAAAGGCTCCTGAAATTTTGTCTTCTAGTTGTGACATCCTTCAGCATGTGACTGCAGATGGTCCCACGTCCGCTATCTGCAGATGGTTCTCGTGCATCTCTTCCAGCTGATGGGTGCTGCTTTCCAAAGGCTTAGTTTAGGAATGTGTTCCTCTCTGATAGCCATGCTCTCTAGACTGACTGATCTCGAGCTCAGGCAGTTCCCCAGTGCTGCTTGAAGGTGGAAAGGGGCAGTGTCACTGGTGTGGATGTCTCACTACCCAGCCATTACAAACGCAGATGGCAGCTGCGTTTGGGCATGCAGGGTGCAGCCGGGGATTGCCAGATGATCTCAGAGGCACTTGGTGGGGGGTGGGTGCTGGGAGAGCTCCCTCTGCATCTGGAAGCTGTTTCCAAGAGGGACTGAGTTACCCTGTGGTGCTGCAGAGACCCACTGTACGAATGGGATTCAGCATTAACTGAAAAACTTCTGATTTTAATCTTTTTGTTGTTGCTGTTGTTGGTATTTTTTTGTTTGGTTGTTTTTTTTTTTTTTAATGGGCTGGTGTGAAGCTTGCACAGAGGATATGGGCTCAGGATGAAGCACTAAAAAGTGCTCCTCAGCAATGGAAAGTGTGAATACGTGGGCTTGGGATGTGCATTATAATGAGGTGCTTGAATTACCCTCTTGCTTCATAGCAGAGCCAATGTCTGGCAATGCCTCGGCATCTAACAACCACACATTGTCTCTCTTTGAACTGCACAGCCTTCAGGGTAGCCAGGCTTCGCCCTCACCCTGCTCCTCAAACAACCAAGAGACTGTGGGAGAAATGTCATCAGGACTCATATTCTTCCTAAAAGGTACCCAGATGGCCTGACATCATCGCAGATGTCTCTGAGGCAGCTCTGTGACCCAAGAAAGGGCTGAAGGCTCTCAGCTCTCCCATGGGAGTGTGTATCTTCCCATGCTTTGTTCCACCAGTGTTTCAGCAAAGTGAGGTCTGTCACAGCTAGCTCCAAGGCACAAGTACAAAGGTGACAATTCATAGCTGAACTGGAATGTAGATGAGGTAACTCTCCTCTTCTTGCTGTTACTGAGGGATGTACAGCCGCAGATCATCTTGGCCACGATGCAGGGCCCTTAACAAGCAAGAATCAGAAATGCAGCAGTTGTGTTGTGTGTCCTGGTGTCAATATGGACATGCAACGAAGACCAGAGGGATGGCTGGGAGCTGGCTTGTCTCTGACCTTATAAGCTTGAGAAGACACTGTTTGTACATTGGTCATTTAGACAGTGTGAACTCATCTTCAGCTTCTCATCATTTCTGAAGCACAGGCGATCACACGCTAGCAGCCATGGTTACCCCACCTGTCCCTAACTTTAGACCATAATTTTAGCCCTGGAGGTAGCTGTTTCAAGCCCTAGGTTCCATTTGTGCTGACAGCTCATTCACCAGCACAGCTTCTCGATGCAATTACATGGGAGTGGCAACTCAGTCTCCACCTTTCAGTTTAGTTTCATCTGTGCTAATCTGGGGTAAATGGAGGAATCTTTCTCCACCACATTATCTTCTTTTAAATCCTGATTTAACTCTTGTCTCTGACAGCTACAAACCACTTCCAGCTGGCAGAAACTGATTATTTTTTTCAGCTGTCCTGTATTGTTACTGCCTGCCACCCTCTCCTTTAATCCTTGCTCCACCCTATGCACAAAAATGCATCTACCCAGGCAAACAGCTTGGGAGAAATGTTTTGCCTTGAAGCACCTGGCACAAGGGTGCTGGACTCTTAAACTCGAGATCCTCAATATGAGTGGGTTAGATCTGTGCCCAGTTTATCCCCCCAATTGAACTAGCTTTGTACGTGCAACCGTAGAGGAATGATCTGTCCCTCCCCAGGGAAGAAATGGTTAATCTTCTGCCTCGAAGGAGAGAGTCTTTGGCACCAGTTTCAGTTGATGACTCACTCGGGCCAGGCAGGAGTAGAAGTGCAAAGATCCCATCGGCAGCAGAGCAGCTTGAGAATCCCACAGCAGCCTCAGCCCTTGGCTCCTCTGAGCTGGGAGAAGTTCCAGCTGTGTCCTTACAAGGCCAGAAGGAGAAACCTGCTGCCATGTCCCAACTGAAGCTGCTGCCAGGTGTTCTCTGCACGAAGAGCTTTGCAAATCCTTGCCTATGGGCTAGTGGAGACTGGAGAAGAGGACTGGGCACGAAGAGCACTCAGTCATAACTGCGTACCTAAGGATTTCATGCCATGCACTTTTACCAAGATACACTAATTATTTAAAGTCACTTTTGCCTGCTGGCTCCTGAATTGTATCCAGCCCTTCAGAGGGAAGTCATGTCTCACAGCCTATTTATGGGTGGGGAATATTGGTAGCAAAGTGTGTGGTGCCAACCCCTGAGGACTGCAGTCTTTAGGATAAACCTGGAGGTCCTCATGGTCTGGGAACAGACATGTAAACACATAGATGAGCCAGGCAATTCAAAGCACTCAGAGAGGTGGAGAGACAGTTCTACTCCTTTTGGTTCCAGTAAGCACTATCATGCTCAGGACTGATGTTACAGGTTAGGGACCCAAACCAGGACAACTGAGCAGGATTAGGTCTTGGGGTAAGTCCCACCTTCTCTATAGTTGAGCTACTAAGCCTCTTGGAGGCAATGTAAGGGAGACAGGCACTTCCAGGCAGTGACTCAGCCCATCCTAAAACCCATCCAAAGCAGATGGGATGGATTACTCTCTGGGGTGTCTTCCCCTGCCTAGAGAGAGATTAGATGTGATGCCCAACTTTCTAATGACTGAGTTGGGAAAGCTGAATCCCACCCTTCAGTTTTGCTGGGGATGAGGTAAAAGCTACAGGAAAATAAACCATATGGCCTCCCTCATTCTGTTTGCTTTGGAGCAAAGATGTGCGCACACACACACACACTTGTATGGATGTCTGTGTGTATACATAAAAATATATATATAACATAAATTAAAAGTATTTTTATTGAAGTGGCACAGGCAAGCACAGGGTAGAGATGCCAGAATCCAGGCTGTCTATGCATTAAAATAGGACATAACTTTTTCCTGGGGAAAAACCTGAGTCAGACTTCATAGAAATGACCTAACTGTGACAAAAATAAGAGGTGAGAAGAAGCAGGGAGAGAGATGGTCCCAGCCGCACATTTGGCCCCTGTATGAGGGTGTGGGGAAGTGCTGCATTTTCTAGCAGTCTGCTCCAGTCCCATCCTGACCCCTTCTGCAATTTTAGCATGGATGCTGTGCACATCAAACAACACTGCTGCTCTGCATCGTTTCACCTTTTGACTGAATACAGGCAAGAATGCCAAAAAGATTTTCTGCATACATTGGAGGTGAGATGCCACAGCAAGATTGTTTTCCTCTTGCCTTGTTCTCAGGAACAGCAAAGCTGTTTCGGCCCAATAAATCCCTCTGAGAAAAGTGTAGATTGATAGAACGGTTTAAAAAAAAAAAAAAAAAAAGGAGGATTTCTGTAATGGGAAAGGTCAAGTGTTGTTAATTATAACCAGAGCTATAATATGGATAATGAGATTTTGGGAGTTTCCCACCAAGTCATTGCTTCTAGGCACCTCTGTTTCTTTCCCTCGCCTACCCTGTGTGGGGGTAGAGAGAGGATGTTACACGTAGTCAGCTGGTGTGGTCTCATTGTTTCTTGCTTTAACATCCTGCCCCAAATTCCCTTCAGCAGAGGTTGGCATGAAGGCCTGATCATGCTAGCACAGGATAGAAACTTCTCCATTTCACTTTCTGCTTACTTTGATTCTGTTTTTTGAGGGACAAATGCATGGGCCACGTGTGTTATCACAGAATAAATCCAAGAGTCCTTTTTTCCACTGTGTGATTGCTGCTTCGCCCTCCTGTGCATGCATGAGAGGTGGTTTGGCCTACTGAATCGAGAGCTGGAAACTCCAAGGTTTGGAAAGTTCTCCATCTGTGGCCTTGACATCACTATTGAAGTAGCCTGTGCCTCAGTTTTCACTTCTGTAAAATGGCACTGTGAGTGCTGGAAGGTCCCTCTGAAGGGTGATGTGATATGTATCACCTGATGCATTTTTACAATACAAAGGCTACTGTAAAAAAGGAGGTGAGAGAGCATAAAACCTTCCCTTCTTTTTTCAGATAACTACTGTTTAGCTCATCTTAGCAAGACCTCTGTGGACTTTCAGACTGGGGAGTCAGCCTTCGTGTTTGGGGCAGGCATTCATCTTCTTGAAGGTTTATTTGGTGCACATCATGTTGTGAACCTAGTGGGGTTGTCCCCTTCTCTTTGAAAGAGCTTCTTCCACCAGCATTTCACTTAGCATTCTCAACTATGAAACTTTCATAGAATGCATGGTGGTGAGACGTGGAGCAATGTTCCAGTTAAGCAAATGAGGGGATGAATCTTGCAATCCCTACAGAGGAAAATGTTTTGTACAGAGGACAGAAACAGGGAGGGAGGGACTCCAGACCTGGCTCCAAAACATTTGAAGCTATGGGAAATATTCCTCTTAATTTCAGATGGGCTGGAAGCCCATTCAACAGTTGGGAGGATTAGAGATTCCACTGTGGTGGGTAATTTGTCTGCAGTTGCATCATTGCATCATCAGCTTCGATGCAGAATCCAGGGGGATATTCATGACACAGCTTGTTCAGTCCTTTGAGCTCCATTCCAAACTATCCTTTCATAGCAACATCAGGCCTAGAAATATGTGGTTTCCAGCACTACTGATTACCTTTTGTATTTTTTCTGGAAAAGCCCTTTGCATATTTCCCTGATAAGCATGAGAGAAACCTTGAAATGCTGATGACTCCACCATATTATTTCCTGCATAGTTTTCCTTGGAATTTGAAAGGCTTAATGGTGGCCAAGAAGGGGCAGAGCTGAGAAGCAATTACAGATACGACCTCATATTCGTCCCATGTGTTTTGCTTCCAAATATAGAGCATGTTTGCACAGACAGAGGTTGCTTTTGGGCATCTTCTCTCAGCTGGTCTTACTAAGCAGCAGTTTGTCTCCATGTGAATACAGCTGCATGGCTGCTAAACCAAAGCTGGTCACATTTGGGAGAACTGGACACATCTGCACTCTTTCTTTTGGCTTATCCTCAGTGGTCTGCCTTTCTCATCACCCGGGAACCTTAAACTCACTTGCTGTGAACTCATCTTGTTAACAGCTTTCCTCACTCTGGTTGCCTGTATTTACATAGGATGGTGAACAGCAAAGCAATATCATGTTGGTTTGTTGATAAAGAACAACATGCCTGGGACAAAATTAACTAGCAGGCAGAATCTGCAATAGATAGTCAGGGCTTCTTTTTATATCTTATTCATTTGAACATATTAGCTTAAATGTTTGTTAGTTGCTGGAACTATTAATTATGTATATATCAATTGGTATCTTAATTGTGAACAGAGAATGTGCAATCTTGAGAAATTTAGAGGTATTTCAACTTAAAAGTAACCTTTTTAACCATATGCCCCTTACAGCTTACTGCTCTAGACTGCAGCCTAGAGGGCTGTAGATGAACTCCATGAGGTTTTGGATGTTAGTCAGCATTTTTCATCATCCCTTAGTTCAGAGCATGGCTCTCCCAGTCACTGGGACCTTTAAGCTAGTTGTTATGTACGAGTTTTTAAGCTTGGTTAGATCTAGACCTGTGCTTCTTAAGAATTAACTTGCCTGCTAAAGCAGTGACAGTTGTGCCTACTGGTTGTTATTCTCTTCTCTTCTCTTTCTAGACCAAAGAAGCTCTCTTCACAATCCTCCAGGACCTGAGGCCTGAAGACCACTTCAATATCATTGGCTTTTCCAACCGAATAAAGGTCTGGCAGCAGGACCGGCTGGTGCCAGTCACTCCAAATAATATAAGAGATGCCAAAAAGTACATTCACAACATGTCGCCTACTGGAGGTATGATCCAGAGATACGAATGGGATTCCTTTTGCTATCCCATTGCCTACACTAGAATGGAGAGTGGTGAATGCAATGCTGGAGCATGTACTAACAGAATAGTAATAATAGAATAATTGAATTATTATGGTTGGAAAGGAACTCTAGCATCATCAGGTCCAACCTTCATCCCAGCATAGAATCACTAATAAAAAGACACTGGATCAAAGGACAAGGGAGCCCTTTCCAACCTGCACTGAGCATTATGTGACAGAAGGATATGTGCCCTTTATTCAGTGTACATGATGGGGAGATGTCTCCAGATCCAGTCATACAACCAGACAGTTATTAAAGCCAAGTTAGGCCCATTCTCCCATTTATCGGCTGAGATCCTCAGAGTAGGAAAGTTCCCAGGATTATTTTTTGAGGACACAGGAAAAAAATACAGTATCTTGGTGAAGGACACACAAGGTCAGTACTTGTGCAGATTCTGAAAGCCTGTGTAAAAGCAGGAGAATGGTTTTGCTTGGGCTGGAAACTTCACAGATAAGACTACCCAATGTGGGCTGTGGAATTGCTTTCTGCAAGATCTGGTTCCTTACATAGTTCTGTGATCTTTCGTCTACCACAAAACAGCTAGAATGAAAAATTTCTTGTCCCTTTTTGCTTATGTCTTGTTGCTGGGTGGGAGGGAAGGAAACCCCAGAAGAGTAGCAGGGTGCAGGCATCATTTTGAACTTCAAACAGTGGTCGCCTGTGAGGCTTTGAACACTATTATAAAAAAAATATAGTGAGGTTTGTAGTCAAACATACTTTGGCAGCTGTGCCCATCCTAGCTGAGCAATCCCCACATAAGAAGAGAGCTGCCAAATCACCTATGCAAATCCTTCCCCATGCAAGCAGTCACAGCTGGTTGAAGGTCAGGCAGGGCCTTCCGATGGCTGCCCCTGAGCAGTGACCACTCCTAACAAAGGAAACTCTCTGATGGAAAACCACAGCAAACAGGATGGTTTGCTGTACTGTTTGCATTGTGAGAAGAAGAGTTTAGGAAGTGGTAAAGTGACCTGCCCAGTTAAACAATTGCTAATAGTGGACTAAACTCAGAGGACACAGCTTTTTACTCCTAAAGTGCCAGAAGAGCTGCACAGGAACCAGATGAGTTTGCCCATGAACCTGCCAGAGAACAAAAGTAAAAGGAAATGTTTAACTCAGGTTTGACAGGAAGGTGCAGTGACTTTCCACTATGGGACAGTGGTACTTTAGTATTGGCTAACTCTGCATTTGCCTTATGAAGATGCTGTTGCTTGAGTGTCTTCCAGTGAAAGTAAATGCACTCAGGCTCACAGGTCACAAGCACGGAGAACATGCTGTGCTTACACCACTGTGCTGAATTTGCACACCAAAAAAATAGGAACAAAATACTGCTGCTAGATATTTGTGCGTGTGGCAACAGTCAGTTTGCAGTGCTTGGTAGCTCTGATGTGGCTGGGTTTGAAATGATGCAGTCTGTCGCATGGGATGGTTTTCTTTTGTTTCTGGGGAAAACATTATTTCTGAAATTTTGGATTTGGATGGAAGCTGAGAGAGTAATTAGGCTATTTAGGTGCAGGTTTTTGGTTCAAGGCCATTTTGCAGAAAACACAGTCTGGATTTTGAGGGCTTTTCAGAAGCCTTAACACCTTTCCTAGCATAAAAAAAAACATACATGAAGAAAGGAGATACCTGTACTCATTTTCCTGCTTTCTTTTTTCTTTTTTTCCTGAACAAGCAATAGGTTTGAATCATTTTCATGGCTATTTTTCTCAAGTACATCTATTACCTCATTTATTTTCTGTTTTGTCCCTCTCTTCCCACTTCAGGCAGCTCCATTCTTTGCTAGCCAGTTGTTTTGTGCAAACACATTCCTCAGCTAACAAAGCCATTTCTCCTCCCTTTAAACTTTGTTAGCTCCTGGGGTTAGAAGAACCCAACTGCTTGTTTTCCCATTTGAAGGCTTTTTATTTCCTCTCTTCAAATCTTGTGCCCTTCAGACAGAATGAGGAGAACTTGTTTTCCCAGTTCAGATGCCATCTGGGAGAGTCCCTAATTAAGTTTAACTGGTTTTGTATATACCTGCAGGACATGTGTATGTGCTGTGACTGCTTACCAGGGCTGACTATTGTACACTGAGACATTCAAGGATACAGTAATTTCATATAATAAATTGCAAACCATAATGCAGTTGATAAGACTATAAACACCTATCCCAAACTGGTGCTGAGTAACAGAGCTGAACTGAGTTAAAGGGCTGGTGCAACCTCATGTAAAGAAAAGGAACATCCTGATGAAGAGAAATGCTGTTATCATACTACAGGGAGCTTAGGGAAGTTAATTCTTCCTCTCTTAGAAGGAGAAATAAGTTAATAATTTTGGTATCTTTCCAGGGACTAATATTAACGGTGCTCTCCAGACTGGTGCAAAGCTGCTAAATGATTACATTGCTCAGAACGACATTGATGCCAGGAGCGTCTCTCTGATCATCTTCCTCACAGACGGGAGGCCCACTGTTGGGGAAACGCAGTCATCCAAAATCCTCAGCAACATTAAGGATGCCATCCATGATAAATTCTGCCTCTTCACCATTGGCATTGGCAATGATGTGGACCACAAGCTGCTGGAGAGAATGGCACTGGAGAACTGCGGCATGATGAGGCATTTCCAGGAGGATGAGGATGCAGCCAGCCACCTCAAAGGGTTGATTCTGCTTTTTCTCTGCTTGTATCTGTATTGGGCTCCATGGGCAAGGGTCTGGGGAAGGAAAATCCTCTAAGAAAACATCACAAGAGATAAGCCTCAGAGAAACTCCCAACTCTGGTTGAGAGAGGCAGATGAAGATGCCTACCTAGAAGTTGTTTCCTTAGCAGACCCCTTGAGCTGTTCTTGGAGCTTCCAAGACCCTCAGAAAAAGTCATTTGTTTCCCTAATTCATATAGTTGTTTTGGGCATCTAAACCTGGAGAGATGGGAGCCATTGGTGCCACCTCTCTGCAGGTGGAGGGAGGGAGGAAAGGATGAATTACTTGCTTCAGACTGGCAAGCTAAACAGCATGGAGGAAATCAGGAATGGAGATCCAAGTTTGAGGCAGAAAATGATTTCTTTATTTTTTTTTGAAAAAGACAACCTTATGCTCAAACTCCAAATATTCAATTTCAAAAAAATACACAAGGGTCATTCCTGGGATGTTCATGTAGTTGCTTCATTCCCTCATTCTCTGTGATCCAAACTCCTAACAAGTTTCCTGTAATCCTCATCACTCAGTAGGACCAGAGATTATGTTCCTCTTCTGTGATCAGGGAGCTGTAGTCCAAAGGAAGACCCTAGTGAGGAACAGATACAATATACCTGAACCACAGCTCTGTCTAAAATGTCAAGCATCCTGATAGTACTTTCAGAAAAAAAGTTTGACTTTTAGTCACAAAATGTTAGTGTTTTGAACCTCAGAAACCAGAAAGAGACATTTATAGAGCAGAGACCTCTGACCTAGCTAGTGTCTGATTCATCTGGAGCAATGACGTCATGCATCTTCCACTAGAGCTTTTCTTTCTGTGATAGTTATGTGCAGATGAGAGTGCCTTCCTTTTAAACTGGATTTTATATATATATATATCAGCTACTCTGCCCATGTCACTTACTCCTCAAAATATGCTTTTTTGGATAGCAAGTGGCATTCCCTGACAAACGAAGGATGTGCTGATTGATTGTGCCACAGGAACTCAGCACTGCAAGTGGTTGTTCAAACGTCTCTCTCTGATAAACAGCTCACTGTTTATCAAGCTTAGTAATGGCAAACCCATTTGGCATCTGGAGCCAAATTTATACAGAAAGGCACAATCACTTGCTGGAGGCCAATGCAAATCACTGTTGGAAGGAAAATCTACATCAGTGCCAATGTAATTTCTGGGTTTTGTGGTCAGTGACTTGTGTTTTTACACAGATACGTCCCTGCCTTGTACTATAACACAGGTTGTATCCCTCACTCCACTATTTGTTACACCCCTGGAGTTACTCCAGAGAAAGTTCTCAGGTCTAATTCACTTATGTTTCAAAGGGCATCGAGGTCCCTGCATCAAGGACACTGAGTGTTCAGAGAAACATCAAAATAAAGCCAACCAGTTCATGCTTTGGGTTTTCTTGGAGAGAGAATAAAAGAGAAAGTGAGAGAAAAAAGAAGACTTTAGCTTCCAGACAATCTGTTTAAGCAGATGTGAAAAATAAATCCAGCCTCAACTAAACCAGGGCTGAGGCCAGTTCTTTATTTACCAAGTTAGACTCAAATGACTTGCCAAGAGATGAGGAGTCTGGCATTTGAATGGGAAATATGGCATTCTTGGAGCAGCTTGGGAAGATCCATCAAAAGCACATAACTTCAGGAAAACACAGCACAGTAAACTTGGGCCTTGACCCCTTCCTTGCAAAGGCTTTCTGGCCTGTCCAGTGCGAAGTATTCTCGGAAGTATGGTGGATCATGTTAATAAAGCATTACAGGGTTAAACCCTCAGGTTCCGTGGAAGTCTTTGCACCAACATAAAGTCAGAAATAAGGTAGCAGTGAGTTCTCTTCTGGAAGCCCTACTGTACTGAATAGTTAGGATTCCTCCATTCCTTGGAAATGTCCTCATTTTATGGGGTCATAGTAAGATTCCTTCTTGATTTTCTTTCTCCTCTGACCCTCAGAAACCATCTTGCTGCCTGTACCACATGGACCATGCCAAACTGTATTATCTAGGGCCCTTCCACTGATACAGAAGCTTTGTTCAGATACTCTCCAGTTCTGAGCGGCCTAGCATCTTGGTCTTACAGTTTTGGGCTCTGGAATACCATGGATAATATTACTAGAAAACTGTGGGTAACAGCATCTCTTCAAAGTACATTTTGAAATAATTAGGGTGCTTTCTGTGAGCCTGAGAAGGCAAGAATTTACTTTACTTGATGGACAGACCATCTTAAGCGAACTTACGTGGCCACAAATATTTCCTTGCAGTGCTCTTGAATCATAGAGGAAGGTAGGTGACTGCCAGACCATGCTGGGATACTTCTGAACATACTTAAGAAACTCTGTTTAGATGCCTAAGAAACACTGAAAACTAAAACAAGACAGAGAATAATTCTGGTTGAAAGGGACTTCTGGAGGTCATGAGCCCTCTGCTCAGAGAAGAGCTAACTTCAAATTTAGGTGAGCTTTCTCAGGGTCTTGTCCACTTAAGTTCTGAAAAATTCTAAGGGTAGAGACTCCCTCATCCCTCTGGGCCCAGTTACAGTGGATACATTAGTTAATTTGGGACCATGTATCTCTAACTGCTCCTGAATGTCTTAGGAGCCATATTAGATAGTCTGACTGCATTCTTGACCATGTATAAGTGTAAGTGTGCACACACTTGGATGAGCAGTACTAATGGTGAGAACTGTGTCTTTGTTTCAGGTTCTATGACGAAATAGGAACACCCCTTCTCTCCGATATCCGTGTGGATTACCCAGAAGACAATGTGGAGCAAGTCACCCAGAACTTCTTCCCTAACTACTTCAATGGCTCTGAAATTATAATAGCTGGTAAACTCATCAACCGCACCTCAGATAGTCTCCACGTGGAGGTGACTGCTAGCAACTCCAAGAAGTACATCCTCCTCAAAACAGATGTGGCCATTGACCTGCCAAGCAGGAATGACATCAGAGGTGTCCCTGGCCTGGATGATGGCAAAGGTGATAAAAACTACATTGAGAGGGCATGGAGCTACCTCACCATCAAGGAATTGCTTAACTCACGGTTAAAGAGTGACGACGATCAGGAAAAAGACTACTTGATGGAGAAAGCCAAGTCAATGGCCCTGACTTACAATTTTGTTACTCCCTTCACCATTCTGAAGATGAGAGAGGCCGGGATCCATTCAGAACCACCTCAAGAGGAGTTTATCAGTCCTTCTACTGATGGCATTGGTGAGAAGTTGCAGAGCTTGCAGGGACACAAGGCACCACCAGGTATGAGGGGAAAATAACCATGCAGGAAATCTTTTTGCACAGGTCATGTCTCAATAGCTGATATTGGCAACAGGGGTGATCTAGCCAATGAATCGAGGGGTGGTAAACAGAAAGCTGATATTTTCATCTTGATGTTGCTAATTGTGGGCTGGGTGACCTTGAGCAAAGGTCACCTTTTAGGCACTGAACTCACCCCCTTGGAAGCACTTGCTGCTCTGTAGAAACTATCGAAGAAGAATTGGTATTCTAGATGAAGCTTATAGTATCTGCAGGAATATGTTGCATAATCTCACAGAACAATATTTTTGGAACATTATTATACTATGGCTCTTTCTGTTATCAGCAAGCAATTGTAACAGTCTTCCTTCCCCACTTCTAGGTATACGTAAACAGCAAGATAAACAAAGAATTAAAATCTCCAAAACTTCAGGTCAGTGCCTATTTGCATGCCTTTAATAATCCACAATAATAATTGAATTATGGACTTATTAAATCATAGATTTATGGGAACCTCAGTTGCATGTCACTGTGGTATAACCACCTGGGTGGATCATCCAAAATCCTACTTGCCAGACCTATAGAATAGGGAGGAAAATTAAAACAAAAACAAGATACAGAGAGGATCAATAATGGGAAGAAGTGTGAGGCAGCATAGCAAGGCAGATGATCTACAGCACTTCATCCTCAGAGTTGAGACCTCTGTAGATTAGGGGAAAACAAGAAGTATGTTTGTTCTGTACTAGAACTAGGAAAAAAAATATTTTATAATGTTGCTGAAACATACAAATTGATGTCAAAGGTGGAAAAACCAGAAAAATCTCTAGTGATTTGTTATTTTCCTGTTGGTTCTGCACGTCGTCTTAACATTCTTTTCATACATTAAACACTGAAGAATAAGCCCATATCAAGAATTTAGACTTGACTTTCACTGGATAAAGTCAAATTTATCTTAAAAACTAGGGGTTTGCCTTGTCTTATTATTAACAACTCCTATCTGGTAGTTTTTGATAGGTCAAGGGTTGTTGAAAAGTTAAGGTCAGGGGATTGTTTAAAATCTCCTGTTGACTGCTCCCATCTGATATTGAGGGCCAGGAAGGTTCAGTGTGAGGTGTGCCCATGCAGCAGTCCTTGGCTAGAGGATACATTTTTGTGTGCTCCCAACAGAATATGGAGGAGTATAAAACACCTGCATGACAATTCCTGTAAATCACAGAAATTATATTCCAGGAAGAAAATATCCCGATTTTCACATGGACTGTTTGGAGTTTTGAGTCTTCATTGAAAACCCAACTTCTTTTGTGAGAAAACCAAACCAAAATAAAACAGTCTTTGTGAAAAAAACAAAGCAAAATGTGGCATTTCCTGGCAAACTCCATCCAACCCTCTAAAAACAACAAACTGGGAGGTCTTAGAAAAAACAAGGACAAACATTCTTTGAAAAGCAGTTTTGTTACAGTCTTGGACATGGAGTTTTTTGTGTAGGTCTTTCATATTTGTCTCTTTTTCCATGTCTTCTCAGCGGATGGAGACCCCCACTTTGTCATTGATTTTCCCTCCAGCAAGTTCTCTGTCTGCTTCAATATTGATGGAGAACCAGGGGACATTCTGCGACTGGTCTCTGATCATAAGGAATCTGGTGAGCAGCCATGCAAAGCAGTTGCTTGTGGTGCAAAGCTGAGGTGCAAGGTCAGCTGTCTAGCAGTAAGACTAAGCACCAAGGTGCTTCATAGGCAAGAAAGTGGGAGGAAATTAGAAAAGTTGTTTTTTTTGCCCAGGCAATGGAAAATTGGTGCAGTTTTCCTGTTCTAATCACCTGGATTAGAAGGGGAGGTAAATTGTTCACTTGCACTCCCTGACTTCCAATTTTATCATAGCTTATGGGTAAATTCACTGCAAGCCTAAGCAAGAAGAAGGTCTGGCCACTGTTACAATTCATCTACAGAAGTGTTTGTCAGCAGAGTAGCATGGAATCACAGAATTACCTAGATTGGAAAAGACCTTTAATATTGAGTCCAATAACAGAATTGTGAGGGTTGGAAAGGACCTCTGGAGATCATCTCATTCAACCCCGCTGTTATAGCAGGTTCACCCAGAGCAGGGGGCCCGGGATCACATCCAGGCAGGTTTGGAATCTCTCCAGAGAGGGAGACTCCTCAACCTCTCTGGGCAGCCTGGGCCAGGCTCCAACACCCTCAAAGTAAAAAAGTTTTTCTTCATGTTCAGATGGAATCTTCTGTGTTCCAGTTTGTGCCCATTGCCCCTCATCCTGTCACTGGGCACCACTGAAAAGAGTCTGGCCTCAAAAAAATAAAAAAAAAAAAAAAAAAAAAAAGAGTGTTCTGAAAAGACTAGACCTAAGCATAGAAAGAACTGGCTTTTATGTGTATCCAAACTTTTCCTAGTTCAGCTCTTCATTGACTGTTATCAAGGGAGCAGGGATTACATTTAAACAGCTAAGACACCTCCTTGAGTGTGTGAGGACCACACTGCACCCCTTCAATCCAGCTAGATTGGAGAGCTCAGCTCCTGATTGTTAGACCCAGTATGGTCTGGGGGGGATTATACTCAATGTGACAACAGCCACAGCTGAACGATCAGCCACAGGCGTTCTGATAACTGCATGTGGTGTTTGCATCAGCCATGTGGCCATCTCCGTGTTAAGTGATTACACAGGGGATTCAGCTTCCTGGTGCAGAGCCAGTGCAGTTCTTTGATGGTGTAACTTCATCAGTCTTCTTGTTACAAAGTCACAACATAAAATAAAAAAATACACCAAAATTGCTCTGCTATTAGAACTTCACTCTTTACACAGCCCTGTTTGCTTCAGGTCAGAGTGAAGTAGCCCAACAAGCTAACCAAGCACTGAGGCTGTTTCAGTGAAAAGGCTACCAAACTGGTTACTGAGTCATGACAGCTTTGAGAAAACCTGCACAATTCAGTACCTGCTTTGCCCAAGCCAGTCTGATCCTCAGGGGTCCAAACTGTGGTTTGATCCGATCTGGAATTCTAAGCAGGGAAGCTAATAAGCAGATTATGTCCTGAGCACTGAAACAGTGGAAGGAAGGGGGGGTCAAAATCAAAGACAATGCACAGAGTTGTTTTATAAAGGAGATAAACAACACCACAATAAAGTTCTAAGGACTTCTAAGTTCTTCTAAACTTCTCAGACCACCGTATTTCTGTGTTTGTGCCTGCCTTAGTGAACAAGGTCCAGCTCCTGGCAATGTTTTCCTTAAACTTCTTTCACAGCCTGTGTTTGTGCTATCCCTTGAATGATACTGTGGCTCAAATGTAGTATGAGGTTGAGGAAAACCGACATTGTAGCACTAGCAAGATGAGTCGATGAAGGCAGAAATGAGAGATTTGCCCTGGGAATGATGGGATAGGGAGATATTTCATCTCAGTGTTGATGGCTTGGGTCTAGCTTGGCTCAGCAGCAAGCATCTTCTTTAATTGTTACTGTCTAACAGCTGTTCTGAGGCCTGTGGGAAGTGAGACCCTGTCTGAGGACACTGTCACAAAAATATCATTAAAATAATTGGGAATCTTGCTGTGGGCATCTGGAAAATGCATCACTGGCGAAGCTGGAAATAACATAATGGCAATGCAGGATTCAGGGTCCCCTTTGGTAGTGACACAAAGAGAACCTGAATTTCTTACACTGCCACCTGAGGAGGTTCAGCACTTCACCTCACTATTACAGGTCAGGCCAGTCACTCTACAGGTCCTACTCAGTCTTTAGAGCGTTGGCCAACATAGCAACCCTTATTCTGTGGCTTCCCAGGCTAACTCTCCTCTTAGGAGTCAGGTAGAGAGGGAGATCAAAGCACATCTATCTACTATCCTGAGATTCTCTGAGAGAGCAGCATTCACATACATGCAGGTGCTCTTCCAAGAAGTTCAGTCCCTATGCCAGCTGGTGACATGTGGAAAAGCAAATCTAGTGCAGCTCTTGTTAGCCCTCCAAGTACAGGAAGTTCCACCTCACCGTGAG
>JAAGNO010026580.1:0-10320 GCA_033439905.1 Ceryle rudis | reverse complement strand
TACTGTAAGGGTTACAGAGCACTGGAACAGACTCCCCAGAGAGGTTGTGGAGTCTCCTTCTCTGAAGACTTTCAAGAGCTGTCTGGATGTATTTCTGAGTGATCTGCTCTATTTATTTCCTGCTCTGGTAGGAGGGTTGGACTCGATGATTTTTGGAGGTCCCTTCCAACCCCAAACATTCTGTGTTTCTGTGATCTGGTATGTTTGTCCAGTTTTGATTTATGCATCAACTAATAGGTGGTCTAGGTAAATCATACCATGGTTGGGCAGGCTATAGCAGTCAGGAATAGAAATATTTGTCTTATGTGGGCCAAAATCCCTGCACGACTTTGTCTCAATCATAGGTAGGTCTAAGGTTGGGTGGAGCTTAGGAAGTGGCTGTGCTGAGGAGCAGCTGATCTTATCCTGTAGCAGTATGTGCAAAATGTTAGGACTAGTGGGGCTGAGGGCGCCTGTCTCCAGGGAAGGGAGAGTATTTCTAAACTTAGGTAAATTTAGGTGCTCTGTACGGGGTAATAAATATATAACAGACTGGTTATACTGTTTTGAATACCAGTTGGTGAAATAATTGAGCACAAGATGTTGAATCTGCATGTCCTCAATTGCACAGTTCACATCTTTGAGAAAATAGACCTATCTTGGTTCCTGCTTTTATTTATTGATTATTTTCCTGCAAGGTGTAACTGTGAATGGGCAATTAATTGGAGCTCCTGCACCACCCAATGGCCACAAGAAGCATCGAACTTACTTCAGCACTATCACTATCCTCAGCAATAAGCCAGCGAGATCTTACCTAGAGATCACACCCAAAAGAATCATCCTGGATGATGGGGAAAGACTTCTTCTGTCCTGCGGTCGAAGTGCTGTTGTGAGAAGCAACAGCCTCGAGGTGTCCATCTCTGCCAATTCCAATGTCACTGTGACAATACGAGACACGATCAGCTTTGTCATCCTCATCCACCATTACAAGAAGCCAGCTCCCTATCAAAGGAATCACCTGGGGTTCTACATCTCCAACAGTAAAGGCCTCTCTTCTGACTCCCATGGGCTACTGGGTAGGTAACAGGTTCTCAGGTTCAGCGTGGTAAGCCAGACAGAAGTGATCCTGCCAAACAGTTTGAAAGGACAGAGACAGGAGGTAATGAAAATGGTGGGTGGGGAATAAGTTCCCAGGTGAGACTTTTACATTCACTCTCAAATGACTTCTCTATTGCTAATATCCCCAGCTCCTCTCCCATCTTTTTCTGTATGAGTTATCTCCCACTATCCTAACTATGTGGTGGCTGGGTCTGGTTTTCACATTGCCACTCTTTTTACAGTTGTCTAATGCAGGTGTCATTAGAGTATGCTTGACACTCCCAGTACAGAGACAGAAACCAAATACTCCACAGGAACCCTGAACAAGGCACCAGTAAGAAGTTCTCTAACAGTAGTCTCAATTCTGAGTAGCCCAGCTGGTGATGTGCTCTCAGGGACATAGTGAAGTAGGATCCGAAGCTCTCTAGTCAGAGAGGACAGTCAACTGAGGCCTTGCAGGTACTAAAAGAGAGCTCTACACACAGAGCTAGCACATTGCCAGAGGTCATTGGCTTAGCCTTCAAGTACTGCACTTGCACACGTCCCGAGGGTCTGTTTTTGCAGGACTGAGCTGTTAACACTTGGGCCCGACTGAGACCAAGAAACACTGGTATTTTTGGTGTCCCCTTTATTTTAAATGTGAAGTGAAAGAGCCATCCCTATATTTTAAGAGCAACTAGGTTCTTTAGATAGGATCAGAGAATATTTAGATGGTTGGGTCCTTTCAGCCATGCACAAGTGCAGATCTCAAAGACTGAAGCCATAGTTTCTGTGATGTTCAGGCACTCCTGGGATAACCAGGCCATGATCCATTAGGCGTGGGGTTCAGGCCACTTGCCTGCACTAAACTCTAAATCCACCCTGAAAGACCTTGTCTCCAAGGACGCAAGGGAAGAAAATTTGGAGCTTCAGGCCTAGATCTTCTTTCTGCTTGTAAATAGGCATTGTATGGGTCATTATCCTCTAGTAACTGTGACCCACAGAAGGGAACTTACTACTAAGAGCTCAGAAAGCTATTTAGCTCAGCCAATGTATCTTGGCAAGCAGGGAAAAAAAAAAAAAAAGAAATAGGGTTTTATTCTGATCTCTGTGTTTGTGACATTTAAAAAAGAATTGCAGGACCTAGATTCATCCCGCTGTTGCAGAGTAGCCCTTTACAACCCCATATGCTAAGAATCCTTAAAACACAGCATGTTAAAAAAAAATAACCAAACAACTTATAAAAAAGCACAAAACAACCAGTCATGGACTGTAATTTATCTTGCCTTGCAGGTCAGTTCTTGAACCATGAAGTTAAACTTCTTCAGGAATCTCTAAACACAAGTCATCAGCAGGTTGGCCAGAACCAAACAGAAGCATTAAAGCCAAACCCTACAACCACCCTGAAAGTGAAGGGCCGGCTCGTTCCTGTTGTGTGGAAACAGAGGAAGATTTACAATGGCCAGCAGGAAGTCAACTGTTGGTTTGCCAAAAACAACGCGGACAAACTGATCGATGGGAGTTATAAAGACTATTTGGCTTCTCATCCTTTTGACATAGGGACCAGCTTTGGGCCAATTAACAGCCTTTAAGGCCCATCATAGCAATATATTACAGCAGCATGACAGCGGTTCCCTTCTGAAGCCTCTAGAGCTAGGCAACTTATGAATATTTCTTTACTTTTAGGTGCCAAAGAAACCAAGGCTTCTCACTCTTGGAAATCGTCTGTCTCCCTTTCATGCTAGGTGAACATTGTTCATCACGTTCCTGAAGACGAGGAGGTTGGGGGAAAAGGGTTGAGAATGGGGTTTAAGGGGTGATTGGTGCTCTCCCAGTGGGAGAAATGGGCCAGCACTCATATCAAGCAGTGCAGCATGCTGCTGGCCTTAAAATAAACCCATGCAGGGATCTGTGCAATACCCTCAGGGGCTGGTGAGTCACCCAGTGAGAGGCACAGATCATACAGCACAGTGCCTACCTAGAGAGACAACATTGGTTGATATGCCTTTCAGAGAAGTGACTTGGAGAACCTGCTCCTGGTCCCTGGGGAAAGAAGAGAGAGAGAGAGAGAGAGAATGTGTAGAGGTGGGTGGATATTCATCTGCAGTGACCCATTAGCATCAAAGAGGTAACAATTCAAAACTTTAAATCAACAAGCCACAAGAAAGTATTGCTTTCTTGGTTATTGGGATGGGGTCTGGATCTGCCACAAAGCAAGATCCAGACTGGTTCCTTAAACCGTTATGGACCCTTGAAACAGTGGTGAAAAACCTTCAGGTGGTTTGTTGCTGTCTCAGTGCACAGGCTGCATGCTTAGAAAGCACCTCTGATCCTCAGCTGCAACAGGAGCAAAGTTCCCATTCCATGAAGCATCTCATTTCAGTAATGTTGTAGGTTCAGTGATTTCTTGAGTCTTGCCTCCCTCAGAGAGAAACAAAGTTCCACTATGAGGTTCCACTATGAGCTTCCACCAGACCTACCACCTCCTTGAGCAGAGCATTACTTCTGCTTAGCAGAGCTTTAAGTTCTCCAAAGGATGATGAACCAGCACTCACAACAGGTTATGACCCTAGGAATCAGCCTCTTGAATTTAGACTAGACTTTTCTAGCTGCTTTTCTAATCAGGGAGGAAGTTGTTATTTACTCTAAACTGTACAAAATTTTCATCCCAATTTCCCCTGGCTCCTTCGCCTTCCTTACACTGCAGGAATTTGTATGCAGCAGGAATTTGGCAGCAGGAGGTTACAGAAGGGTCCGCCAGCCACCCCCACTGCAGGTGGTGCTGCTCTGCAAAGAAACCCCCAACCCCAAACCCCAAGGCTGTGGTCTATTTTAAGTGAGGCATCGCCAAGTAATGTTATAGATCAGCCACAAGGGAGTTTGCTTAGTAGAGAACTTGGCCAAAGAAGACTTTGACAACCACAAAGACATTTACATGGCGAGGCCAAATTGAGCTCATGTATACTCTGCCCTTCCAGAACTGAAAGGAAGGAGCTAAATGATATCCATGTGTGAGGAGAAAACAGAGTTGCCAGAAATCTACAGAAATAGGTTCAGTCTTGACTGATTTTTTTTGCATATTTAACAATTACACTATATTGTTGCTGTAGGAGCTCCAGCCACTGGGAGCTGGGCGGTGGTTTTCCAGTTGCTTGAGCATCTACCAGCACTGTGGCAGCAGAGCAGGTAGGAAGCATGGTTGCTTATTCACACCATGTGCTGTGGGGAAGAGGGAAAGAGCCAAAAGCAACCAGCTAAATTTAATTGTACTCTGGGAGATCCTTACAGAGAGCTCAGTTAGTGTAAAACTCGTGCCAAGGCTCGTGCTTTCAAACAAAACATAAAGAAAAAAATGCTGCTTTGGGCCCAGATATCTAGAGAAATAGTTCTCCTGCAAGGGAAAACCGAAGGCAAGACCTTCAGTGCAGTCCTGAGCATGCAAGAACCAAAGAGGTTAATTTTCTGCAGTGGGCCTGTGGGCCGGAAATGTCAGGAAAAAGAGCATCAGTGAAGTTGGCTTCTCTACACAAGAAGACAGTGGGAAGATCACCAGCCCATTTCCAAATAATTTCCCATGTCACTTGCACAGGGTGAACAGAACAGTGGCAGTGCACTTCTAGACAGCCCAGGGTTCAACAGATGTCATCTTTATACTGTCCTTAATGAAGAGATTTCATAGAATGGTTTCTTTGAAATCGTCACTCTCCTCCCACATTTTGCTGTTCAAGTGTACTTTTAAGGAGAGCAATTGGCTTAGGTTCTCCTCTCATCTCTCCTGTACATAGATAACATGTTTATATACACACACACACTGCTAATGCTTCAGGTGCATCATTACTCCTCTTCCTCCAGACAAGGAAACATATTTCTTTCAGGGCCTGAAAAGAACACTGATCCAAGTCCAACATCCCAGCCATATGAAGCACCTGGAGCAATATACTCAAGTTCTCGTTAAGGCTCCAGTTATCCATTTCACAATAAATATTTTACAGTCAACACTGCAGTGAAGCTTTCATTTGGCAAAGATAAAATGAGCTTTGAAGCCAAGGTTATGTATGTTTTATGCTGATGGACAAGCTCATGTTTCCAGATGGCTGAAAAAAGCCCCTCAAAAGTTCACAGTAGGTTGGGAACTAAAGTAATTTCAGCAGAAAATTAAAGGTTTAATTAAGGGTGTTCTTCAGCCTCTATACACTTGATAGGAAGCAAGAAGTGTGTTAGGTGAAGAGACCCTAGGGCTCTACTTGCACATTAAACTGAGAATTTAACCACACAGAGAAGACTGATCCAGCCTTTAAATACAGTAGCATAGGACATAGGAAACCAGAGTTTGTGCTTCTGCTGCCCCAAGAGCAGTAAGAACAAAGGCAGGTCCTGAACCGACAGGCCCTGGGCTGTTTAACCTGGAAAAGAGAAGGCAGAGAGCATTTTATCAATGTTTCTCAATATCTAAAAGGTGGGTGTCTTTACAGTGGTGCCCAGTGATAGGACAAGGGCCAACCAACACAAACTGGAATTCAGGAGGTTCTGTCTGAATGTAAGAAAAAACCCCACTTCTTTTCCACGAGGGTGACGGACTCCAGAGAGGTTATGGAGGATCCTTCTCTAGAAACCTTCCAAAAACCACCAGAATGCAATCCTGGACAACCTGGTGTAGGTGAATCTGCTTTAGCCAAGGGTTTGGATGAGATAACCTCCAGAAGTCCCTTCCAACCTTACTACTCTGGGACTGTAAAGTTTACCTTTCCTCATGTATAAAGAGGACATCACAACACTTCCCTCTCTCAGAAGGAGAACATGTCCAGGCTTGGTCCCCATAGCCTTTTGATCTAGCAGAGAGCTCCCTGGAAGTGCCCTCTGACAATTGCACATGCAGACACACTTCTGTTTTCATCTCCTAAGGGGTTGCAGAGCACTTTACTGTGCAGTGATACTGTTAAAACATTGCAAGCTGCTCAGACACCTCAGGATTGAGGGATAAGCGATCATTTCAGAGTGGAATGGAAACAATTGCACACCACCACTTCAGACATGGGAATGTCTGAATTCAAGGTTGCTGGAACAGCATGGGCTATGCAATGGTCGAGGGACAACCTTCCCCCACTTCGTACTTGCCTGTCACCTACTGTGAGCTTCTTTGGCAAGCTTCAACCAAGGGCTAGGAACGCCTGGGTTATTTCCCTTTCAAGATCACATTACTCACCTTCCATTTTAGGACAAGGATGTTGCTGTGGCTGAATTTGCACTCTTCCTATGTTGCAGCATGAAAGGAGGTACACCCTCCACCTGAAAGGGGTGTTGGTCTTTTCCAAGTAACTAGTGATGAGAGGAATGGGTTTAAGTTGTACCAGGGGAGGTTTATATTGGATATTAGGAAAAATTTCTATACAGAAAGAAGGGTGAGGCATTGGAACAAGCTGCCCGGGGAGGTGGTGGAGTCACCATCCCTGGGAGGTGTTCAAAGAAAACCGTGTAGACATGGCACTTCAGGACATGGTTTAGTGGTCAGGGTGGTGTTGGGTTGACAGTTGAATCTGATGATCTTAAGAGTCTTTTCCAATTTTAATGAGAGTAAGAAAAAACAAACCAAAACCACAAAACAAACCTAAAAAACTCAAACACAAAACAAAACTCCAAAAACCAGCATTGCATTGTGCAGCTGTAGGGGGAAGAACAAACCCCCGAATACCAGTACACCTCAAAACTGGGAGTAAGTTTCTAATAGAGAAGCTGTTTTAACTTATTTTCAGTCAAAACCTTAAACAGCACAGGAGTTATTCCAGCCCTTTCCAATGCAGAACTCCCCCAGACATGCAAAATTTGCTTTGTGAAACTGATTTCACCAAGCAATATAAATGATCTACTCAGAGAGCTGTGGGCCACGTGTTCCAAAAGCCATGTGACATGCCAGGGCAAGTCAAATTTTGACCCTTCTTTATGGAAGAAACAAAAAGGGACTTAATTTCCAGAAATACTGTGCAAGGCTGCACAGCTGCAAGTTAGCCAAGCGTGTCTAGCTCACTAAAGGGCATGCAAGACTTTGACTTGCATCTAACACTTCTAAACTACTTTGAAGTTGGAAAAAAAAACCAAAACAAAAAACCAAAACAACCTCACAACAAAAAACTTTACATACTCTCAGCTTTTAAAAATCTAAAGCCATTTAAGTTAGAAAAATCCAAATCCTTTATTGTTCACCCCTTAAGAAAACGTTTTCTTTCTTCAGAGAAGTACAAAGGAGGGAGCGGGGAAATAAAGAAAAAAAAGAAGAAATACAACATCTGCCCAGCTTCTGGGGACTGTCTTGCAATAAACAAGTCTGGTTGAGTTTTTGGCTCAACCGGATCTTATCTTTTCAGCTCAGTGGATCCTGGATCAGGCCCCACTCTGAGGTGTACCCCCCATTTGGGCTCCCTACAGATCTCCTCCGAGCTGTGTAACTGCACCCAGCCTGGGACTTTATTAGACAACTGCTCCCGGAGAAGAGCTGCAGAGTGTTTCACATTGCTATGTGTTTCTAGAGGAATACACTACATTACCAAGAGAGCAAGGGCAAAGCCCTGCACCTCACCCTAGGAGCAGAAGGTGCCAGGATCTGGGATGACCCAAGAGTCTCCTCCTGCAGCAGTCCTAGTTGAGGCTATTCCCTCACCCGGAGAAGATCAGGGCTTGTTAATGGGTCTTCAGCTGACTACACAGATCTTGGCTGATTTTTTGTTTTGTTTGTTTGGGGTTTTTTGTGTGTGGGGTTTTTTTTTTGTTGTTGTTTTTGGTTTTTGTTTTTTTTTTTTTTTTATCACATCATACAGAGATTTTACATATTTAAATTAAACAAGGGAAAGTAGTCAACTTCTAGTTCCCAGTAAACACTCACTTATAAGGTGACAACTGAGGTCAGTCTCTGACTCTGTTCTGGAGTCCAACAAAGGCTGATGCTGCAGCTTCAGGTCTTTGCACCGAGTGGTTCATACAACCCATCTACAGAAAGACAGTGCTGTGACTCAGCTGATCTTCTGCAGGTTCACCAGGGTAGCCCTGCTACAGAAGGGCAACCTGCCCTGTGAGGAGCTGGTCAGGAAAGATTTCAACAAATCCCCCTTCTCCCCTTCACAGCTTTAGGGTCTTGCAAAACATCAAGCTCAAGGAGGCATTTCAGTTATGAAGCAGTTTTAGGTCAAATATTTATTGCATTCCTTAAAAAACAGTAAAAAGTGTCAGATCCACTGATACAACCTTCCCAATTCAAGACATTTAAAGCCATATTGCAAAACTATTCTTTTGAGTACTGTGAATATAAAAGTGTCACATTCCAGGTAGCACAAGTGAGATTTATTTTTTTCTCCCCTCTTGTTTATTAAAAAAACAGCCAACAATCCAGACAATCTTTTGATTTCAGTCTCTATCCCTGACAAAAAGTCACACCCAGCTGGCCAGCCAGAAGTACCTATCTGAACCCCTAACCTCAACGTGCCTGCATGTGGATAGGCTGGGGTCAGACAGGAAAAGCAGATACCGCTCAAGCTTGTACAGGATGGACAGACACCATCCCAAAGAGACAACTGCAGGATAGGTCTAGATGAGCCACACAAAAAGATCTCTGTAGATCTATAAGGATCAGCCAGTATTTCCCACCCTACCCTTCCTCGGCCAGCTCAAGGATCACAGTGCTGCTTCCCGTCCTCCACCTCCCTTGTCTCGGTGTTGTCAGATGACCACTTGATAGCTGGGCTGCTTCATCTTCTGGTTCTTACCCTGGAGAACTGAAATATCCTGGTCACTTTCAGACTGATCAAAATCCATGTCTGGAGAGAGTAACACCTAGAAAGGAGAACAGACAGATGCTGATGGAGTGAAACTTCTCAGCTCTTCTTGACACTGCCTGCTGAAGGTCAGGTACCACTACTGGGGTCTGGTGCAAGATCTAATACTCTGTCAGATAGGAAATGTCTCGAGGCCACCTTGGCCATCCCTCTAACAGCAGACAGACAGATATGGGTGCAGACACCATGAAGATTTCGTTCTCCCCACCACCCTCAAGAGCAGAGCAAGCAGCTTAAAGCTCTGTTCACCAGAGGACACAACTCCCACACAGACATTCATGTTCAGGCCAGGCTGCAGCCTCACTGAAGATGTACAAAAGCTAGGCCATACATTTGACAAAACCCTGTACCAAATGTAAACTTTTTCCCAGGCCCCAGCTACTTGCTATCTCCAGAGCTCAGTCAGGAGAGCAAACAGAGCTACAGTGTTAGCTTCGTCCATGGCCAGCAAGCTCAGGAGTGGTGGCCTAGCCTGGTAGCATCTCCTGGCTTGGTCTGAATTGTAGGAGCCAACAACAGAGCACTGACACTTCTCACCAGTGCCTTTCTGGGTAAGAAAGCTCACAGCTTTTACTGCATGGTCAAAAGGCTGCCCACTGCCCCCAGGAACACCTACGCTCTCAGTAGCTAGCTTCAGACTTGAAGCTACCGGGCTGCTTTGAGCTAACTGGCTGCCACCGGCCTGGAGCGTTTGCACGATGCAGAGAGCCACGCATGGGGCATCCTCCAGGCACATCATCTGGAAGAGGAAAAAGGCCAAATTTTACTTGGGCCATGGCCGCACTGACTGCAGAAGAGCCCAAACCCAATGCCAGCCTGCAGGCTGGATGGATGAGCAGTTTGCACAGGCAATAGTCACAGTTTGACAGATTGTTTGCTCAACCCCATCCTACCCCTCCTTACCTCAAAAAGCCAGCTTTGGGGAGGAGAAGCCCTACTCTCATCAGCACTGGCAGTAGCTAGCTCTAAGCACAGCTGCAGTGCAGTCAAGCCTTGTGCTACAGCTTGTGTCATGCCCAGTAGTACTTGGGAGCTCTGTCAAGGCATGGGATTTCTGGTCAACACTGGTCATGACATCAGAAGCCTGGCCAGGTCCTTGGTATCTCAGCACCCAACTCTACAGAGGGACACAAGCCTAGTAGAACAACCAAAGGCCTCAGTGATATTTCCCTAGATGAACAATGCCAGCACTCCTTTCGTCCTCATCCACAGAATGCAAAGAGCATTACTAGTTCATGGCTGATGCAGGGACAAGGGGCTGGTACCACAACCACTCCCACAAAAGTAGCTTCCTCCAGCAAGGCAATGTAGACCTCCCATCCAAGCTTCAGCCCCATCTGACCCCACTTTGCTCTAAAGATTGAACCAATGCACTATGAAGCTTCCCTGTGCCTGACCCATGGCAGCCTTCCAGCTCAAAGGTGAAGTCAAGGGATGGTGCATG
>JAAGNO010026579.1:69532-79776 GCA_033439905.1 Ceryle rudis | reverse complement strand
GAAAATGTATGGTTTAAAATTCTTTATGTTTAAGATTTAAAATTCTTATTGTAAGAAGAATTAATGCTCACAAAAATTTTCACTGGATATGTTTCAAATTTTCCTGGAAAAATGTTAATTACTTACCATTAAGCTTAAATTAATCATATACATGCTGCATATACAGGCAGAGTGCAGAATTTCTGTACCTTGGCTGTGGACATGAAAATCTATAGAATTCAGTGGGCAAAAGGTACTGCCTTAAAATTGTGTTATCCTCAATTCATGTTTTTGGTTTTGTTGCTGCTATTTCACATTTTTGAGTTTGCTGTTTGCAGTCATATTTCTGAAGCTTCTTTTTAAGGTTTCTCTATCTTGCAGAGGCTCAGCATTTGGGCTTGTTTCAATGCATGTCTGCTCATTGGTGTTTTGCTTTGTTTTGTTTTCCAAATTGTACCAGGGACTGATATTTCCTGTCAACATTTCTGACCTTTCCAGGTCATTTAAAATTGCTCCTTTGGCCTCCTCCCTCTCATCAGCAGTTAATCATTAATATTTAGCAATAGCAGCTCCTGGGGGCGGGCAGCCTGTCATGCCTGCAAACCCATACAAGGGAATTCACACCACCTGTTGGGGTAGAGTCCTTCACATGCTAAACATGCAGCCAACTCTAACTCTGAGCTCACCTTTGCCTCAGATTCTCTAAGCAGAGCATCCCCACGGTGTGCAGCCCCCAGCAGAGCTGGGGACATAGACTTGCTCAGTGAACATCTTTCTTCAGGAGGTTGTACAGGGTGTGTCTTCCACAGAGGACACATTCCCATGAGCCATTGGCTCTGTTATCTCTGTGCTCATAGCTCTGGGAGGAGCTGGGGCAGTGTGTGGCTGCTTACCTGCTGAAACACTGCTCAGTGTCTTCGTGGCCAGTGTGCGGTATAGGCAATTTATACTATTATCCATCATTAGATATGTGAGAAAAGTTGTGAAAACACAGTTCTGTGCAGTTTTATTATTTATTTTATTTCCCCATAAACTATTGATTTTGGTGTCTTTTTTACCTAAATCAAAGAAGGAAAACCAAGCAAGATTCCTCAAAATTCACTCCAGTATGATTTTTGGAGGAAAATTCAGATTTGGCATTTTTGAGAAAAGCAGGAACATTTATCAGGCATTTTTTTTATTTCTGAGTGTTGCTGGAATGAAAACTGGGTACGTTAGGAGGTCATGCAGGTACAATTATTTGACTTACCTGCAGTGGTAAAGGATGAATATTAAATTGCTCTGAAACTTCATTTATAATATCACCACTATATGGGTATGTAGAGCGTGTACATAAGTATATGTGCATCAGCCTCTGTAGGCACAGACAGGCACAAGGTGGAGAAGTTTGAAAAAGATATAAAACATACAACCTTTTGAAATTTATCTGCTAAGAGCACGAGGTAATACATAAAAGGAAAATTCATTTTCTGTGTTTACAATTTATGTTAAATGCCATTGTAGATACAATCTCAAAGGCAGATGGTTTAGTTCAGGGTGATTCAATTACTAGCTTTTTTTTCATGTAAATGTCACTATTTCAAAGCACCAATGCTGAGTATTAACTTCAGGCATGTCATGTGGCAACAAGTTGGACTAATGTCTTTTGTCAGAACTGGTTTGGTTCCTCTGTTTTACATTGTGGGTTTAAATGAGGCTAATAAAAAGTTCTTAGCAGTTGTGCAGGAAGCCTGTGCCTTCCTATCCCTTCCCCCTGCTCCCCCCCAGTGACAAGAGAATGATCACACTGGTGACAGAAGTACATTAGAATAATATGACAGATCATCAGCACTGCTCCACCAAAGGTTTTGGAAACCCCTGATGATAGGCTTAGGGCAGGCAACTTGCAAGCACCTGAGAACTTGCTACGCCTTCTGTCATTTGAAAGTTTAGAAGCAAACATGAAAAAACCAGTTGAACTGAATGTGAATATTTGGCCTGAGAAAAATATACTAATATATATTTTTGTGAGGAAATTGACTTTGTCAGGCTAAATGCTGAAATTCCATGTTTCAACTGTGAACGTAATTTATAGCCTAAAAAAGGAAAATTGTAACAGAATTAAAATACATCATTTATGTGAATATTTGCTCCTCTGGTAAAGCTCCTGGAAAGGAGTTTTAAAATGTCCTTTTCCATGTGGGCTATAAATAATAGAATATATGCCATTGATAAATGTGTAGTTCATTTTCATTACACAACTTGAAGTTTTATTGAGTTTTCTCTAAAGGCACATCAAATTGTGCACAAGGCTTTCCCACGCCTATTGTTATGCTGGCTCAGTCACAAGGTGGGGCAGTAAGGAGTTTCTGGGATCAGATGCTCCATCTGACCTTTGAGATCTTACTTTGCACAGATATTACACACCAGAAACATTCTTTTGTCCCTTGCAATGTAATCTCTGCTCGAAAATTACCATACTGGACCGGACTGTTGTTCTGTAAACATATTTCAAAAGCACTTTTGTACAGTTATTTTGTAACTCTTATCTATAAATCCCTTCAATGAAATATCAGAGAGTTATTCATTTGTGAAACTACATAGAAGGGACATTTTCCTTATCCTGGGTCAGCATATTCTGACTTTCTGTAAACACTCTTTCACATTATGCTTGTTAATAGGCTTCCTCATGCAGAAAATTCTTGGCAGCCACTGGAAAAGTTCTCCAAAAGACTGATTACTTTCCCTTTGCCCGAGGCCAGCTGCTGATCACGTCCCTTACGTAGCATGGCAAACACAGTTAATATCAGAACATTCAGTCAGGAATCAAACACTCAGTCATGCACCAGTTAAAGCCTGGCCTACCAACACCCTAGGTTGTATATTAATATGCTACAACCTGTTGGTACTAGTTTCCAAGAGTTTTAAAAGAGGTGGGGGAGGATGGAGGATGGAGAAAACCAAGGATTAATTTAGCCAGAGTACCCCCAAGGGCATACTGCCATGGTTTGAGGGCACTAATGGGATGGACTGTCCTTGCCAGCCTCTTTTGGGGTGTTCCCAACCCTGATGGTGGCCCAGGACCCCATTTGAGCTCAGGTGACCTCCACCTGCAGGCAGACATTCCAGCCTGGTCTCAAGCCTATCCCCAGGGAGGTGCCTGATGCCTTGGTCTGGAGGTGCCCTTGGCATCTCCCCAGTTGCCCTTGTCCATACTGAGGCAATGGGGCAGCCTCCAGCTGTCAAGACCCTCCCTGCCAACCCCCTGGGTCCCTGATACCATTTTTATTCAGGAAGCTCTTGGGCTGACTTCCCAGACTGCATCATTCTTTTTTTTTTTCTGACCTAAGAACACAATTGCACATTTGGACCATGATGAATTGTGCCATATAATTTCCTGAAGATGGGCTCTAGACAAAATAAATACAAGTATTTATAGGAGGATGCAGAAGTTTATTAACTATTAGTGCTGGTAATGATGCTACATGTAGACTATGCTAAGCAGTTGGATCCCTGAGCAATTTGCAAATTTGCTGCTTGTGTTAAAAGAGAGCTTAGCAAAGCTGCAGAGAAAGATGAAATGCAGTAATTGTAACAGTGGGCAGTGGCAGTACAATAACTCAGGACAAATGAAATGTTAAGTGATCTTCTGATGCACGTGGGGTACAGGACAGAGGGAGGAAGGCATTTAGAAAAGCCTAGTGGAATTTGGTTAAGATAGCTGTACTGCATAAAACCCCACTTATTTTGCAACAGTTGTGGCAAAGTGATTATTTTTGCATGGGCTGTCAACATTTAAACTCTATCACAAAGCTGTGTAGTGGAATTTTGTATTGGAATTTTATATTGGAATTACTTTATCTGGACCCAAAATGTAGGGAAAATAAGTATTCATACAAAAATGGAAAATAAACCTCCAGTATACCTTTCTTGGGTATTTTGTGTGAGACATCTAATTGATATGAGCAAAAAAATAATAAAAATATTTAAGTGGTAATATTCTTTCAGACAACACCTAAAATTAGGACCAGAAATCAGGTCATGCCTTCAAACAGAATTTGGATCATAGGACAGGTCTGCATTACCATGATCAGCCAAGTGCCATGAGCTCACACAAACATATAACACTGTATATGATAATGTCTCTTCACTAAACCTGAAATAAAGAAGTTAAAGATCTCTGGTCTGTGTCTTACCAGTAGAGTTTACCTAGTGATGTTCTGGCCTTTGTTTATCATGGCTACAAAAAGCTACGATTTATAATGGTGTAATAAACACTTCCTCTAAACTCAAAAAAATCACTAAGAAGTTTTGCAAGGAAAGTGGTGGCATGGGCTAGATATGCCCAGAGGAAACTTCATTGTAAGGACCCTAAGTCTTTAAATGTTTTTTCCTCTTTTTGATTCCCAGACCTTAGATGAGACTTCTGTGTGCACACACAGATGCTGAATTTCACCTTCTCCTTTATAAAATGACTGGACACATTACAGTTCAGAGTTGCAAAGAGAGTTATGTTATTAGTGGCTAACAGATAACAATCTCTTTCAGATTCATTCATTCATTCATTCATCTTCATATCTCCCTGTCCATGTTTTTTTCCTGGGACTCTATGTGTTATCTTTGCCCACACTAATGTTTCAGCAGGACACCTCAGTTTGGAGGTGTCCTATTGAATGGAGCAATGGACATACCAGCTTCTGTGTGCAGGCTTTGGTGTGTTGTGCTCCTAGAAGCTATTGCTAAGAATGGGAACATAACTGACAAGATAGATCTGAATGAAAATGCGGCTTTGCACAACCTGGATAGATGGTGAAATTAAATGCATGTCAAAGTAAAGTGATGCATGTGGGAAAGACTTCACCCTAATTTAATTTGTGAAATGAGAGGTTCTGACCTAACCTTTACCAATCTGGAGAGAGACTTTGGGGGTGCAATTGATAATTCCATGAAATGACAGCCCAGTGCTCAGCACCAAAAAATACCACCATCAACAAAATTGCAAATATTAGGAACTATTGGTAAAGCAATAGAGAACAAAACAGAGTTAATCATTATGCCTTTATATAAATTCATGACATGTCTGTGTCTTTGTACTATTCTATTCTTTTCATCTCAGAAATAATATAGTAGAACTGGAAAAAGGTTCAATTGTCCTTGATTGTCAAGTGCTATCAATATATGGGATGTGTGCTGTGTGAGGAATAACTAAACACGCTATGATTCTTCTTTCTGGAAAAGAGACAAATTACAGGGGACATGCTAGAGGGCTATAAAATTAGGACTGAAGTGGAGAGGATGGATGGGGGTTGATGGTTCACTGTCTCTTCCACTATATGTACTAGGGATCATCAAAGTAAGATAGTAGGGACAAGCTTCAAGACAAACAGAAGTATGTTATTCTTCATGCAGCAGGTAATATGTCAGTGATATTGCCCACCAAAGGGTGCAGTGAATACTAAAGGCTTAGGGGGTCCAAGGAGAGACTGGATAAGTTAATGGAAGAGAAATACATTGGGGAACATCAACTACGCAGAAGCCAGATGTAACCCAGGAAGTCCCTGAGCTGACAATAGGTGGTGGCTGGGTAAATATCATGGAGGGGAATAGTCTATTCTTACCTTTTGCTTAATCCTCCCTAATTTAACCCTTTATGGCAGCTGTAACCTCAAACCCTATCTCCTGTTGACCTTGGTTCGCACTAGTTTGAATATTATTAAATTCACTGAATAGCAATGCCCTAGGAAAGGGAGGATACTTTAAGTGTGGTGGACTTGGCAATGCTGGGTTAACCCTTGGACTTGATGCTCTTAAAGGTCTTTTCCAGCCTAAACGATTCTATGATCCTGTGATTCTTGACCTTTCAGAGTTTTGGTGGTTTTTTAACATGAATGCAGTTACTCGACTGCATTTAACTCCTATAGTCCTATGTACTAACTAACGAGCCTTACCGTATCAGGCCAATAAAGTTCTGATTCCAGAGATGCTCTTGTGTCCATCAGTATAAATACGCCCTTTATGTTCACAGTCCAATTCTTCTCTTTTGTCTTTTTTTCTATCTGTGCTTTTCATGCCTGTGCTATGTCATTTCTATTGCAAAACAAAGGAAAGGCCTTTGTAATACACAAGGAAATCTAATTTGCTTTTCACAATGGACCTAAACCCAGTGATTGATGTGTTTCAGTAATTAAATTCTGCTACCTGCAAGCTGCTGAATGTAAGATTTAGGAAGGCAGGTGGGAATGGGTGAAAATGGAAAATATATTAGAAACTTTTGTGTCTTGTGCTATAGTGTTCAATATACCACCCATTTATGTTTGAACAGGTGAATAACTTTCAAATACATGAAGATGACCATGTACACTGGGGAGGAAAAGACTGATAATTATACTGCCTATTGAGAGAGGAATCATTGAGCACTGAATGTCAGTATATATTGTCTCAGGAGAAGGAAGAAACAAAAATTGTGGGTATTGGACAAGTCAGAATCCTTTCACAGAGATGGTATATTTTAATTCCACACTGCTCTTAGATCTCATGCTGTTCTCATAGTACCTCTACACAGCACAGGGCCTCGCTGTACTTAAGTACCCATGGAAAACCTGGCAGATGCACACAGATAGGAGAGAGCTTAACCCCAAGAGTCTGCTGCTGTGTGAGCACTAAGGTATTTCTCTTCTCAGTTTTTCTGTTGAGGCTTGCTGTGCCTCTCTTCAGAAGACTGCTCAGTGCTCAGCAGACTTGCCTTCATATTAAACAAAACAAACGACATACTTTTCCTATGGTTCATTCTTCTTCTCAGCCTCTCTATGGGAAAGAGAGTATATGCAGTGTAGTATTTTATTTACGTATTTGAACACCTTAGACTGGTATATGGTAGATGGACTTCCCTGTTTGAAGTCTTTAAAAGGTAATTGTCCTTCTAAATGATGTGTTATAGATAGAAGTCATCTGGAAGTTACAGCCTTTATGCAGACATTGCTGCATGAGACCCCCTGACCTCATCAACATTGTAGATGTCAACTAAATGAACAGCAAAACACCTTCTGGTCTTAAAATCTACAAGCAGCTGAACCACTTAACTGACTAAAAAAGCCTTGATGGCCAAAAGAAATGTCAGTAGGTATGGAAAATTTGTAAGCAATACACCACTGGGCTGTATTGCTTGGTGGCTTTTTTAGCCTTCATTTATATGGTTCCCTGACAGAACATCATCAATAGAACCCTAAGGTCTTTGTTAGCTGGGACAGTTAGTGAGTATTCAGCTTGCTTTTGTAGTGCTCCACAGCCTTGTCAACTGGAAGCAGAGGCATGTGAAGCCAGGCTGGAGAGTGAATCCAAGAGCAAAGCAGTGCTGGATGCACTCTGTAAGCAGGATTCTTCCCACTATGTTAACATGTTTGTTTTGTGGTAGTTTAATTTTCTAGCTGATGATCTAATCTAATTAAGGCTATTGTCATTAAATGAAAAACCCATTATGATCTGACCGAATTTGGGAGGGACAACAACTAAAATTTGGCATATAGGGATAGCCACACCTTGGAAATGTGCTTTATGAGAAGTAGCAATAATAGCCAGGCACTTGTTATGGGCAGAAAAAAGGAGACACCAAACCTTATCTGAAATTTACTCAGAGCTGTGACACAACCTCAACATCGTGTAACTTGTTGTACAATTATTACTTTGAGATAAAGAGTGGTAATATATTTCCTTATTATGCTCTGAAAGTGAAGTTCAGCCATACCACGGATACTACAAAGCCTTTGCTTTTCCGCAGCCATCAAACAGGGGGCTAGTGAGCTGAAGACCTAATACTGACTTTTGCACATAGGCAGTCGTCAAAACAGAGCTTCAGGTGTACCACTACAGAGATCTGTAGTTACCTGCATGGAAAGAAAAAGTCCCAATATGCTCCTATCTGTCCTGTTTCATGGCTGCAGAAAGCTCCAGGACACTCACTGTATGTACTCCTGATGAGTACAGGGGCATTTTGACCACTGCAGCAGGATAAATTTAATCTGTTGCAGATATTTGAGAAAATAAGTGTGGAGGACAAATACTATAAAATCATAACCATCCAAGTGGTAAGCATTCATATCAGAATGATATTTTTAAGAGTGTTTTTTAAGGACTCTGCTCCTCTTATTCACAACATGGGGATTATTTCTCATCAGATCTCCTCAAATCTCTGATACTTGCAGCTAACAGCTTCCTGGTGAGTTAGGAACCAAATGCTACAATAGAAAACTAGTAAATTAAGAATGGCTTATCTATTATAACATGTTAAAATCTGCTTGCAAAATTTTCTCCAAGTTTCTTCTTTCCTTTCTCTTCCTACACTAAAGATAAAACAGCTTTGTGATAATCTAGTTATAGTTTATAACTCACAGGAAGTAGTTACATGTTCTCTTCCTTTTGATGTGGAGGGTTTTTAACCCTGCTTAGAGAGAAATGTATTTCAAACCTCGGTGCTTCCCCATGTTTGATCATAAGCCTATTTTATTTTACTTTAGCTTTTTTTCAATATTGGCTTCTGGTAATCCACACAATTTAATTCCTTCAGTACAAGAGACCTGATGGACACTTGAGAAAAGGTACAACTTTGCAAGAAGAAAGGTCTCTTCTAATATGCATGAATTGTACTACATTTCTAAACAGTAAATACTCATTTGCTCATTTCAGTCATATAGTCTAAAGGAAGTCTCTTTTTCCTTACACTCACAACAGCAATTTCACATTATTTCTACCTTCTGTCTGTTATTAAATAATGGTTAGAGCTGTCACAGGTGATACTGTAATAATCATGATTGTTCAAATGAGAGGGAAAATATTTTTGGTTTAGCAAAAAAACCCCCAAACAAACAGAAGTAAAAAATATGAAAAGTACTCCTCATTCCCTCCCCAAAGAAATTCTTATTTATGTTGCATAAGTACTCAGAAAGGTTGTGTGCTCTTTTTTGATGATTTTTTTTCTCAGAAAATTATCTTCTGCCCAAACACTTTCAACATCAGTTGATAAAAAAAGTGACAAGAAGTGATCCTTGCTTTGCGACTGAGGCAAATCAACTGATCTTCAAGGACAACAGAAGCTGGTGTAGACTGTTGTAATTCTCAAAAAGTATTGGGTTTATGTAGAACCATGAAAACACAGGACACAGCACTGGGAGGACCTGCTGAGGATGAGGGCCAGGGCCAGAGCTAGGATACTGTAGTGTGCAATGTCACATCAGGTACTTCAGCCTCCCTCTGTTTCTGGCCCATATATACCCATGTATTCTGGTGTTATCATTGCTACTTTATCTATCTTTTCTCCTGCAGACATACTGGCCCATCTTCCAGTATGTATTTATTAAATGAAATATTATTAAATTTCATTTCAGACTCTCTTTTGCCAATGCAAAACAAGCCAAAATCTCGTGTCTCTTCTTGTATGGCTCAGCTCAACTCCCTGCCCAGTAGCACTCTGGATGGTTCTACCTGTAGTAAATGTAACAGTGTTGCACTTGCAGTACATACACTTGTGTATAACCTCCCAAAAGCTTTGAACCCTTGGCTGAGTCTGAGGGCATCTGACTGAGAGACAGAAATCTCAGGGGGATGTGCGAAACAGAAGTCTGAGTTTATCATTCAGATCACACGGTGTGTGATTTTTCTTTTCCAAATCAAGAAAGTCGATGTTTTATAAAAAATTATTTTGATTAATAAACAGGAACGTAAGACCCATACTGCCAACAGACTGAACCACCAAACTGTGTGTACTTGTCCGGTAACAGCAGCACCAAAAAGAACCAATAGGAAGAGTATTTTCACAAAATGTGCAGATGGCCTAGGAAGTATTTGATACTTTTTCTGACCACTGAAGGCAAAGAAGCTCTGGAGAATTTGAGAGGAAGGAGCAAGAGGTACTTCACTGCATTAGTGCTAGGAATTACTGTCCAGTCCATTAGTGATTAAGGAAGATGGTAGTGTCTTTTGAAGATAAATGTTTAAAAAATAGGAGAACTTTTCCAAGATCTACAAAAGAGCTGGCTAAGATAGTATTATGGAAACCCAAGGAAAAGACAGATGGCTGGAAGAATACTAAATTTATTATAATACTCAAAAAGCAAGAAGGATAGTGTAGATTACATAAAGAATTGCTAACCTGCCATCAGTACGAGGTGGAACAGAAGAAAATCTGATGAAAGATTAAATCTAAAAAAACCAGACAACAAGACAAAGGATAAAATGAAACAGTATAATTTTATTGCAGAGACATCTTATGAAAGAAACAAAATTTATTTTTCTTT
>JAAGNO010026579.1:56647-69432 GCA_033439905.1 Ceryle rudis | reverse complement strand
AATAGACTATATATTTATTTTTCTTTTAAATATAATTTTATTTTATCAAGATACACAGAATTCTTTAAGATATTTGACTTAGCACTGCACCCTTATTTAAAAAATGGCTTCTTATAATATGTCTTGAATACATGAAATAGGATTGAACATTTGCTAAATAATAGATTTCAAAGAATACATGCACAGGGGGAAATGTCACTGAATGAGATTCTTCTATGGCTTTAAGGGCTATAATGTCCTGATTCCAAAACAGCTTTCACAGTATGCCAAGAAGTGCCACCTAGGGATGTCAAGAAGTGACACTGGTGATCAGTGATGAGAAATGAGGAGATGATCTTAACTTCCACCTGCTAGAATAAGTTTCATTCTAGAATAACACTGCTTGTTCTCACACCTTCATTTTAAAAAGTTATTGAGAAATTGGAGACAATGGTAGAGAGACACAAAAATTATGAGAGCTATAGAGAAAATGCTTTACAAAAAAACCCCTCACCAAACTCAGTCATTTTATCAGACACAAGACTTGGTGATGTGCGGATTTCTGAAGATGCCCTCTGGAATCAATGTCTGGAAGCAGAAAGCAGGAAAATTAATCAAAAAGCATGGGTCATATTTTTAGTATTGATTCCATTACAGCAGTTTATTCACAGGAACAGTGGATTTTTTGCCATTGCTTAATTTGCATATGAAGATTTGATACCTTGCTTTTGTCAGAAACAAGTCTTTAGGCTCCATGTAAAAGTAATGTATAATGTATAACTAGCCTGTGATATAAAGATTAGACAATCTAATGGTCCTTTTTGGATTTAAATTTAATGAATCTCTAGATTGTTTTTAGAGAATTCTTGTGCATGTAGTACTGAAATACACGTTATGTTAGGCAGCTGCAAAAAAAGTATAAAAGGGCTGTATGCAAGTCACCAAGAAATGAAGTACCTGGAACACCTAAGAAGACCCTTTTGTAGAAACAATAAGAAACACTAGCCTCTCTTTCAGCAGTTGAATAAAGGGCAACTATTAAAAAACATGAAAATTTAGTACATTCTGTCTCTTCCAGTAGGTCAGATAATACCTGTAGGTTAGTGTGTGCTCACTTGTGAGTCAGGTTTAAACTTCCTGGCAAACAAAGTCTGTATTTCAGAATGCCACAAAGCATTACTGAGATAGGCAATCTCAAATGTACATGGAGATTTAGTAGGAAAATGGGAGGAAAAAGGATGATCAGGTGAAAAGGGTAATGTCTCTGGAATTGTGAAATGACTGATGAATATAAAAGCCTTCTGGCCAGCTTGTAAGGATATTTGATTTAGCAGAAAAATGAGTGAAAATTAAACAAATATGTACTTATGTAAATACACACATCTCAGTGCGTGAAATAATATTTCTTTAAAAAAAAATAATTGGTTTAATTTACATATTTCACCAGGAAGTTATTTCTTATAAGGAAAGAAAAATTTGAGTCCTTTGCAGCATCTGAGATCCATTCAATATCCACTTCCTAATTGAAAGTCTTGGCACACTTTTTTTTCCTATTAATCAATGGCTAAGCTTTAATCAAAAGAAATACTATTATTCTGCAGATAAAAGTGCTTGCAACATGCCAAAGAGTGTTTGTTTGAACTTTAATGTATAAAGTGCAGAGAGCAAGTTTCATTAGTCTACTGAGAAAGAGCATTTATTTATCATTAGATGAGAATCCAAGAGTTCTGTAAATTTGTTAATAATTCTGATGAGTTCCAAATAAAATTATAGGAATGGTCATACATAATACCAGGAAGTCTTAGAATAGTGCCTCTGAGGGAAGGAGAGGCTGTTTCTGTCTGTAAATAAAACCAAAAAATGCCCAAAGTCTAACATTTAGATTCAAGTTAAATAAAGGTCTTAAAAGATGTAGACTTTTCTGTGAACAAAAGAAACTTCATTAATTCATTGGGATAAGTTCACACTTTGTGGTCAAGGACTGTGGAGTAGGGAGAACCAAACAGTTTTGCCCCCAAAGCTTCTGTTTCCTGCAGCATTAACTGAACCGTCTGAAGCTCCCTGTTCTGCAAAGCCAGGCTGGAGATTTTGGAAGAAAGATCTTACTCCTGAGATTTCAGCCACTCTGGTTTGCATTGACATCACTGACAATTTTATTTTCACAATTCTTGTGGTGAACCCAGTTGGTAAGTGCAAATAAGTCAAAATCCCTTAATTCCCAATTTATGAATTTTATAAAAAGTTTTGTTATATTCTACCAGCAGATGAAGGTGCACAGTGATTGAGAAGACTGAGAGATGAGAAAATGAAGAATATTATACTAGAAGGTTAGTATATGATATAATGGATTCTGATTCTAATTTAGGGAATTAAAAGTAAAGATAGTTGGTTCCAAACCATTTATTTAATTATATTTCAAACATTTCACTGCTATCTGAGATGAATCAGAATCCTGGGTCTGTATTATCTGAAATCTTGTCAGATTTTTTTGCAGTTGCCATAAGTGACAGAAAACTTTGCAATTCCCAGGGAAAGGCTGGTCTTGGCTTTTCTTGAAATATTAACTCCTAAAAAAATGAAAGGCTTGAGAAAATACTTTACAGCTTTTATATACACCATCACCCCACCATTAGTGTGGTGATGATACTAAGGGCACCAGCATGCCTACAAGCAAAAAGGGCAGCACCAAGGGAGCTGATCCATCTCACAGGCTGGCAAAGCAGGAGCAAACCATCCGTGGGCCATGTCACTTTCACTCATGCTATTAATTCCTCTGGGTGGCCTGTCTGCCTACACTCACAGGCAGATAGGACACAGATACATTCTCTCCATTTGGTATCTCCGGTCCCCACCGCCTTGACAAGAGAAAGGGACTACATGGCTTGCTCCCACTTACTGACATCCCCTTCCTCTTTTTGCCCACGGGTGGATTTGAACACAATCAAGCATGTCCTGACTCTGAGTGTGCTCAGTCTTGGTGGAATGTGTCCCACAGTGGGAGTGTTGGGATGGAGGGCTACAGGCTGCTCAGGAAGGATAGGCAAGAAGAGTAGGGTGGAGGTGTTGAACTACATGTAAGGAAGAGATTTGATTGTACAGCCCTTACAGTTAGTGATGATGAGGTTGTGAGTCTCTGGGTCAGGATTAGGGGTCTGGAAAACAAGGAATGTGTAGTAGTGGGTGTCTGAAGAAGTTTATGGATTGGTAACCCTTGTCCTTATGTGAGATCTCAACTTCCCAGACATCAGTGGGGCATACCATACTGCTGTGATGAGCAGGTCTTGGAAATTCTTGAATTTTGTAGGAGATAAATACTTGCCACAGCTACTCAGTGAGCCAACTAGGAAAGATGCCTTCCTAGACTTGCGTAGGCCACAGTGATCATGAAATGGTTGAGTTTAAAATTTTCAGTGTAATGAGAAAAAAGGACAGCAGAGTTGTTACCCTGGACTTCCAGAGAGCAAACGTTAAGATATTCAGGGAGCTATTTTGGTGGAGTACCCTATGAATCTGCTTTTGAGAGCTCAGGAGTCCATGAGTGTTGGTCAGCTTTTAAGAACCACCTTTAAGCACAGGAGCAGTCAATTCCATTGTGTCCTAAGTGAAGCAAGCAGGGCAAAAGACTGGCTTGGCTGAACAGGGAACACCTTGTGGAGCTCAAGAGGAAAAAGAAATTGTATGATCTCTGGAAGTTGGATCTGGTATACCTATAGCTGCCAGCCATACAGGAGCTTCTGTTCTCTTTACTACATTTCGTCTAGTTCATATATTTACAGTTGATTGCTTACCAAACTATACTCTGAAAGGAAAAATGTCTGTTAACATATCAGTGGAGTGGTGGCCAGGGTAATGAAAATCATTACTCATGAATACATTATACAATGACTGAAAAAAAAATCTATCAAATGAATATAATTGCCAAAGAGCATTTGTTCCTTAATAAAAACAACATTAAGCACAACAAGTGCTGCAATAATGCATTTATATTACAAGGCATATTCAGTAGGTCAGTACTGTGGTGTGTTTGGTGCTGTGCAGTCGCAGGGTAAATGTAACACCTGAATCCAAAGGCATAAATATAAAAAAGAAAAAAGAAAAATACACAAGGAGAGAATCTGAGTAGGTTATTTGGAAAAGAAATAAGAAATGGCATAACAAAATCAAAGCAACTGTGCAATTCTCCATTCTTTTCTTTGGTGTTACTCAATTATGCAAAAAAAAAGTAAAATCTCAGAAATTAACTATCTGAGAGGGAAAGTTGATTGAATAAAATCAAACCTATTACTCAAATGAATAATTTACCATATTTGTGATAGTTTCTTTCTTTTATTTTTTCTAGTCACAAGATTTATCAACCCTGATGGTAAAGGAAGGCCTTTCATGAAAGAGCAAGGAAGCAAGTGAGTTATATATAAATTAGAAAAACAAAATTGAGGTAAATTTCCTTTGGTCTTGTGTTGCCTACCATTGACTTTATGGCACTGACAACATTAACAATGAGAGCCAGCACTTTATATACTGAGATGTAATTAAAATACACACAAAGCTCTGGGCCTGTATACAAAATACACTGAGAAATTCATGCAAATGGGGCAAAATTCAATACTACATTCTGAACAAGCTTATTCATACCACGATTCCCCCTACACAGGAGCTTTATTCTTAATTTTCTCTCAACAAAAGACTGGAGAAAGGAGTTCTGTGACAAGAGCTTAAGGTCACACTGCCAAGGCAATATTAAACTAAGGGGGAAATATGTCGCAGAACTGTAGGCATTAGCATTTAAACCAACCCGATTTAGATTATACAGGTGTAGAAGTTGATCTTTTCATGCAGTGAAACCTCTTTTATTGTTATTAGCTGTAGCACTTCATCTCCCTATTGTAAATGATGTGTTTACTCCATTTACCTGGGAGTGAAGAAGTTCCTACCTGGTGCTCCAGAGCGTGCTGGGACAGGGAGGAAAAGTGACCAAACCAGGATAGATTCTGTCTCTCCCATGTAGGGAATGACTCTTTTGCTGCTGTAACCAAATCCTGGATCTAGAGTGAAGAAGAGTCAGGCAGCTGTGCTCACAGCTGGGACAGCCTCTGCTACACCAACCCAAAGCACAGGGCACAGGACAAAACCTCATTAAAGGGCAGGTGTGAAAATGGCTCATGGTGTTTTCCTTTTCAGTGCCAGGAGGAGAACTGTGTGGCAGGGGAAAGAAAGGGCGAGGCTTTGCCTGCTGGCGCTGGTGAACCCTTCAGTCTTCCCAGGTGTTCATAAAACCCCAGCCTGATGCACGGAGGCTGCCAGCACTTAGCTTTCCTCCTCACCAATATTTTAGTGTTATCCCCTGGCATTACCACACTGCATTTTTGTCTCTGGTCTGACACATTAGAGCTTTGTGTTTAACTTTGTCCAAAAGAATCTGCTTCACAGTGTGAAAACAGTCTGTCGGGGTGAAGCACCCATGCCAGCTTAGTACAAAAATACCTCATTTAACACAGACAAGTATCTTCTACTGATTTAAGCTCAAGAATTCAAAGTAGTTCTTTATTTTTGTAAAACAAACAAACAAACATCTTAAATGACCCTTAATGGCTGGCAAAGTGACAAAATGCCAGATTTTATTACAGATCCTAAATGACTGTGCTTAATTTGTACCAAGATAACCTATCTATCATCTCTCCTGAGCATTATCTGAGCTCATTGCCTTATTTGGTTGTAGTTTATAAGCTATAATGTTATTTTATCTTGAAATTAGGGAGAACAAAAATTACTGTAACAATCTGGGTATTCATGCATTCACCAGCTGCTCTGCAGATAACATAGGTAATGCTGGCAACCTTTGGCTTCTTGTGACCACATTTTGAAGTAAAAGATATCTACTGTAAAATGCACATATCTCTCTGTTGAAGTGTGGTTTTGAGGGAACAGAGAAGGTCAGAAAGTTGTATTACACCGTGTGTTGACTTAAGAAATCAGAGGTGCAAATCACTTAATAAGATTACTCTAAGATGTACAAGACCAGGATATTACACCATGAAAAGACTGCAGGAAACTTCAAAATGCATTACTGAAGTAAATACTACTGCATATTAAAAATGCTTTTGAAGAAATTTGCTCTAAGTATTAGCTAATGCAAAGGTGTAACCATTTGCACAGTAAAGCACAAGTGAAAACTGAGGTCATGGAAAGATCTAGTTAGGAGAAGCTTTCATTTCCTTTTCTTTTTCTATCTATCCCTGTTAAATTGAAAGAATTAAATCCTAAGGCTCTAAGCAAGTATCTACAAGACATCTAAATCACAGTAAGTCATGTAGAGAGCTGGAAGAGTAACTCTGCTTGTTCAGCAGCATCAAGCTAGATGTTAGACAGGGTGCCATGAACTCGTCTGCCTGTGGAACTTGAGGGATGTGACAGCTGACCTTCAAAATACATTTATTTAAGGTATTTTTGAAAGGGTTGATGATGTATGAGGGATGTTTTACTCTCTAGACCTGTAAGTGCCTACATGAAAGAAGATGTGAGCAGTGGTGCTGGTGGAGAAGTCAGAAGCAACATGGTGCAAAGTCTCTTGTGGAAATGGTTCTGATCTGTGCTGAGGGCCCAGGGGATAGAAATGCTGTTCAGACCACAGTCTCTGAGAACATTTTGCTTTATTTATTCATGATCTATACATGCATACATAGATTTTTATTCTGAATCACACAGAATCCAACCTTTCTGAACAGGAAAAATCATTTCATGGTGGTTCCTGTAAGACACACACCACAAAATATTGTTCACTTATCCCTTCTCTGAGAGCAGCAGCTTGTGTTTTACTAGTAGATGTGTTCCACATGTAGAGGGATAACATAGGAACTTCATAGAATGGTTTGGGTTGGAAGGGACCTTTGAAGTTCATCAGCCCCTCTGCAGTGAGCAGAGACATCTTTCATTAGATCTGCTCAAAACACCATCCAACCTCACCTGGAATGCTTCCAGGGATTGAGCTTCTACCACCTTTCTGGGCAACCTGTTCCAGTGTTTCACCACTCTCATTTAAAAAAAAAAAAAAATCTTCCTTATATATAGTTTAAAATCATTATCCTTGTCCTGTTGCAACAAGCTCTGCTGAAAAGACTGTCCCCATTTTTCTTATAGGCCCTCTTTAAGTATTGAAAGGCTGCTATAAGGTCTCCCTGAAGCCTTCTCTGTTCCAGGTTAAAAAACCCCAACTCTCTCAGTTTTTCTTCATAGTCCCTCTGATCATTTTTGTGGTCCTTCAGCTCTGCTCCACCAGGTCCATGTCTTTCTTGTGATAAGTACTCCAGAGATGGACACAGTACTCCAGTTAGGGTCTTACCAGAACTGATTAGAGGGACAGAATCACCTCCATTGATCTGCTGACCATGCTTGGTTTGATGCAGTTGGGATATGGTTTTGTCTTCTGGGATGCAAGCTCACATTGCTGGATTGTGTCCAGCTTTTCATTCAACAGTATCCCCAAGTCCTTCTCTGCAGAGCTGCTCTCAGCTCCCAGCCTGTATTTATGCTAGGGGTTGCCCCAATCCAGGTGCAGGACCTTGTACTTGGCCATGTTGAACCTCATGAGGTTCACATAGATGCATTTCTCAAGCTTGTCCTGTGCCCTCTGAATGTCACCTGGGCCCTCAGGCGTGTCAACCAAAAGAATCAGCTTGGTGTCATCTGCAAACCTGCTGCTGGGTGCACCCAATCCCACTATGTCATTGATGAAGATATTAAACAGCACTGGTCCCAGTATGTCCCTATACTCTTCCCAAGATACCTGTCCCTACTTCTCTTGCTGGTGCAGTTCCTTCTTGGCCTTCAGTTTGATCAGCAAGTCTTGACTCAGACACGCTGGTCTCTTGCTTTCCTTGTCTGAATTCTTACCCCTGGGGATTGAGAGTTCTTGTGCTCTATGTAAAGTGTCCATAAAGATCTGCCAGCTCAGTTCTGCTCCATTGTCCCCAGGGGCTATTTCCAGGGGTCCCTATTGACTAACTCCTTGAAGAGCTAGAATGTTGCTTTCCTAAAGTTCAGGGTCCTGACTTTACTCCCTGCCAGACCCTCAGGACTGTGAACTGCACAAATGCATGATCACTGCAGCCCAGGCTGTCTCCAGTCTTGACATCACCAATTAGCTCACTTGAGTTGGTGACCATCAGGTCCACTATCGCTTCCCCTCTGGTAGGGCTGTCTATTACCTGGCTTAAGAAGTTGTCCCTCATACATTCCAGGAGTCTCCTGCATTGCCTACAGCTCACTGTGCTACTTTTCTTTTTTTTTTTTTCAGGGTAACAAGTCATCCAGCAGGATGAAAGCCTGTGAGCACAAAGCCTCAAGTAGCTGGAGTAAGAAGACTTTATCTACAGGCTCCCCTTGATCAGGTGGCCTGTAGTAGACACCATTCACAAGGTTCCCTTTGTTGCCTTGTCTCTAATTTTTAGCCATAATCTTTTGACCTGCTCTTAGCTACTCTTCAGGGACAGCTGTTCACACTCTATCCATTTCTTAACCCCTTCTTCCTCACCTGTCTCTTCTGAACAGCTTATAGCCATCAATAAATTGCACTCTAGTCATGGGATTAGTCCCACCAAAATTCAGTAATGGCAACAATTTCCTTAATTGTAATATTTTTGCTTAAAAAAAAAAAAAAAAAAAAAAAAGATTTTGTATCATTACAGCTAATAGGGAAAAACAGGGTAAAAACCTCAGGAGATTAGACGTGGACAGAATCTCTCTGAGATGCCTTTACACTGCATAATGACAAAGATGATTTTTTTTTCACAAGATGTCAACTGTGATAATTGCAAGGCATTACACCTTACAGCTCTGTGATTTTTTTCTTCTAGTACAAAAGCCGATAGACAGTTTACTAACCAAAGTCAAATTCTGCTCCTCTTCATCATTTTTCTAAATAATTTCTCTTGACTACACTACCCTGGAAAAAACCCCAATTATTACTGGAATTTGCAACCTTGTACATTTCTTGAATGCCCAGCCTTCTGTCCACCCCTGAACTGCAATGAGCTGGAAAGATCATACTTCCTTAAGAACTTTCTCTTTGAAAAGTGGCTTAAAACTGGCATTTAGACTAGACTAGGAATGTGAACCCTAAGCCCATGAAAGGTGTCCCCATGTAAAAATACAAAAAACATCAATTTTGCTTTAAATGGGACAGGCTGATGATATTTCTATTTGTTGCATCTCTCATAGAAAAGTAACCTGGAGCCTAGAATACCAGCAACTCCAAAATATCATGCAATCGGAAATACTACTATATAAAAGTTAATAGGAAGTGTTACCTGATTCCCAGAGCCCTTGTTGAATTTCCAACCAATTTCACTGCAGGTTTATCCCTAATGTCAGGCACTGAACTGAGGACATAACAAGGAAATAGATCACTTTCGCACAATCCTCTTGCCTCAGACTCCAGCAAGAAATATCATTTCATCACTCAAGTTACCCCTTAGAAATTGTATAAACATTAGAACATTTATTTCACCTTCAACTTAAATGGATGTGCAATCTAAATCACTTAACTAACCACTGAATTTAAACCTTTTAACTGTCCTCAACAGTAATTACCAAAAAAAATCCAATTAATACTTGCCTCTGCCCACATCCACCTTGACATTTGGGTAGTTTTTGTGATTGAACTTGCAGAAGTATCCACTACTACAGTATTCCTACACTGTTCCAAGACTAATCAAATTTTGATTTCAAATTACTGTTAACAAAATACTTTAATAGTAAATAGACCAGCACTATAATTCCAAAGATCAAAAAGTTTTACACATAATAGCCAGCAACAATAAATGCTACTATCTTGTAGGCTCATTAATGTCCCATTTGGAACACAGATCAAATAAACTACCTTCACTGATACTATCTAATAAACAAAGTGTGACAAGACTCTCAAGCTGGCCACTGCTTCATTGTAGATTTGCCCAAATATTTTTCTTACAGTGAGCTCCCTAGTGATGAACAAACAAGCTTTTAAATGTAAAAGTCTGAGTTTATTAAAATAGTTAGCCTTTTAAAAGAAAAACCCTTAAAAATTACATAGAAAAAAGTAAAATTATGGTTAATTAAAAAAAGTCATCCATGACCTTCATGATCTTGCAGATACTTTCCCACAGTATCCCAAATTAATTTATGCAGCTAACCCAATCTGCAGCTTCTTGTATTATAGCCAACCCTTCACAAGTTGTTGTGGTTCCTAAGACATTTTTCTTTCATCAAGAAAGCCTGACTGTATGGCTCATGAAAATGCCACACTTAGTCCACAGGGTCTCTGACGGCAAAATTCTCCTCCTGATGGACTCTCTCATTCTTGGGCCTTTCTTCAGATGTGTCTGGCACCACACTCTTCCTTTCCAAGTATATCTCAAATCTCCCAGTCACTCTCTTAATGGAGTATTTCTTCTTTGTTCTCTACATGTTAGTCTGTCCAACAAATATGGAGGTGTTTCCACAAACACGGATAACTTGATATGAACGTACAGAAGCTCCTTTCGCTACAGAGACTGCCACCTAACTTGTGATTTTGTTTGCAATTATGAAAGGGGCAATTTCTTTCCACCCTGGGCCACTGTGCTGGGCATTTAAATAACTTAAACTTGATCTATATGATCCTATACTATCTTTTTACACTTCCATAATTTAAACATTTGTACAACTTATTACAATTTCATTATATTAATTTCTACAGTTCTCTTAAAATGTATCTTTGTACAATACAATTTTCTCTTTGCCATCACTATGATCATGGTCCAGCTTCACTATGAACTCTGTTTTGATATTTGATATAAAACAATACGCTTTAATAACATTTCTGGGTTTTGGTGTTAGGAATTTAAAAAAGATTGTCACTTTTTCTGCTACAGTGCACAGCTTTTTAGAGGGGTATTTTAGATATGAATATTGCATCTAGACTGGATTATGGATACAAATTGTTATTTTAGAGTCTCACAGTAAATCTCTGTGCCTTTTATTCTGTGTAATTAGACAGGAGTAGAAATCTGGCAAAGACTATACTACATAGTCTTATTAAATACTTGTAAAAATGCTCTTATTAGCTCAGTAACACAGAATGAATGAATTAATGACTATTAGTGAAAGTGTGCATCTGTAGAGTTCAAAAATTTCTATATGTATGATGTATCCTGGAAAAACAAATGCTTTGATCATCTTAACCATGAATCTTCCATTAGAAAAGTGTACTCCCCTTCCTCCACCATCTGCTGTTCCAGCAAAGTCACAAATGAGTTCCATATCTCTGCTTCACAAAAGGAGAGGTCCATGGGGAAGCCATTGAAAGTTCTCCAGTCTTCACTACAATATTCACATGAGTATCAGGTCTCTCAACTATTTTCTCCCACTGTGGTATAAGAATGTAGCAGAGTTTTTGCAAGGGACATAGTTATGTCTCTTCTTCCCTCCTTACATGAGATGCCCAACTCTGTTGATGACATTAACCAGTTCTGTTGAACTGGAGAAACCAAACAGTAAAAAAAGGGACAACAATATTCTTTTGTTATAGATTTTTTGGATGAAGAATATTATGGCAGCTGACTTGAACATTTTATATTTGTAGTTTTGGTTACCCATGTTCAATACCTAAAATTCAACAGATTTGAACTTCTTAAATATCTGCTAAATAACCTATATGCTTCTTGTTTTTAACCACAGAAATGGAAAAATAAATGGAAGTCTTACAGAAGAGAACATCTGCCACAGAGCCTGTGGAGATCTCATGAAGAATTCTCTACAAGCCTAGCAGAAAGCAAGAAGCAGACATATTTACAGGGCATGAATTTGCCGTCCAGAATGGGCAATGCTATGACTGGCATATAACACAACACTAAGATGCAAAAACTTGTATTTAGCTGATCTAATTCAGTACCTGAGATTTAATTCATTGAACAGAAGAAGGCTCTTTAACCTCTTTGTGCAACACATGTGACTGTTTGATCTATTAGCACCCCCTTTTGGTCAACTGTTGAGAGACAGGTTAAAGAAAACTAGATACCACAGCATGCAGGCAATCAGATGCCAACATAGAGATGAAAGAAAGTCTTGAAGAAAACCTCAGTGCCTCATGAAAAAATAAGGCAGTCATTAAGAAGTAAGTCTAAATGGCATTTAAGTGTTATGATACTGAATGACCATGGCACCAGTACATCTGAATACACATATATGCAGATGCAGAAGTTGTGATGAACCATTCAATACATTGAACAGATAATCACTGATAGAAAACCAACGTTTTTTTTAATATTTTGGCATTTATCAGGAATAATATAAGCTTCACAGCTTACAGCCACCATAAAGACATTACATTCTGAACATGAAAACACTACCAGCTAAGAACTACCACAGCATCCAACCTAGTCACACACTGCAATTCAGTAGACTAAAACCGAATCAGTGTAACGTTCTCTCATGTAAAATACAGACACTAATGACTGCCTGTTATGCAACATCAAATGCAGTACAGATCACAGTATTCAGCCCCAATAAAATTAATTTTAATCAAGACACCTTATAGAGTTGAACTTGTAAGAGATGAACTTAAATAGAGTGGAATAGTAATTCCTTGGTATTAGATTCACTATTGTAATTCAAGCGATAAAGACTTAAAGTAAATGGTATTTTATTTTTACCAGGATACATTTACAATTCTTATTACATCCCAACATAAATAAAATATGGAATATAGAGACAAACAAGTCCCATGGAGACCATGTTGTTCTATTTTGTAGTATGTACTGCATGAGTAGTAACTTTCGGGTTTGGAGGAAAAG
>JAAGNO010026579.1:0-43281 GCA_033439905.1 Ceryle rudis | reverse complement strand
TTCCTTTCCTTTCCTTTCCTTTCCTTTCCTTTCCTTTCCTTTCCTTTCCTTTCCTTTCCTTTCCTTTCCTTTCCCAAGCTCCGAAATAAGGTAAAATCACTTTGTGTAGTTCTCTCCCATAGCTCCCTTCTGAATGGCTTTTAAAAGAGGCTTTCAAAAGTATTGAGGTTTAATGATCTGATGCTGTTCCCACTGAAGTCACTGTTGAAATTCCCATTGACATCAGGTTCTAAACAACTTAATGAATAGGGTGAAAAATAAATACAAGATATGTGAAGGTGAAGCTATAGCCAATGGGGATTTTCATTTTGGTTCCAAGGTTTAAAACAAGGTTTAAAACAAAAATAGAAGCCAGGCTTCCCATTTTCTGGATGATTGCCTGGACACTCAGGCTCCCAGTCATTCTGGATATCAGCATTGTGACCACTTATTCATTTTCTGCCAATCAAGCAAATACAGAAGAAAATGTCTTAATTTCAGTTCAGAAGAGAATGGGACATGTTTGCTGCAACAGAGAAATTGCTGTGGTGAGAAAAACACCTCCACCAGCTCACTTTATGTTCTGATCTATTATTGTTTGCACAGGTCCTGGCAGACGTGAGTACACGTTTGTGGGGCAGAACACACATTGTCTAAAGCCTCTGATCAAAATAACATTTCATCCCTCTGCACCTTTCATAGGATAGCTGTCACTCCCTGCTATCTTCGTGCCATGACCGGCACAACACTGATAGTAATAAACTTCAGGTATGTTAAAACAGAAAAAAATGGAATAAAAATTCAGAAACTTTTTAAAAGCTCTAAATTTCTAATTTTCAAAATAAGTGAGGCATCTCCCCCAAGTGCAGAAGAAACAAATCTTACAGGCAGGTTTAATATTACCTTGTTTTTCAGTCCATTTAAAAACCTCTTGTCAGTGCCCTCTCTTTCAGTCAGATGTCTAATCTAAGAGTTGTCATGCCCATATTGACAGCCAGCTTTTGTAGCTGTGATGAGACATCTACTCCCACTTTCGAGATGAGTTTTCTCTAATTACCGACATGCAGACAGCAAGTTTGGGGTTCATATGGGCTATTGCATATGGGCATTTAAAGATACAGGTAATTACCTTTTACTAATGATTGATACCATTCAGATGCTTAATGACATAAATTAGATTCTGCATCTCTGCTCTTTTTAGCTCTATCAACCTGACTAGGAAAATACATATTCTTCACTTAAAATTTTATCTGTCTGCTATGAACCATGAATTGAGGAAGAAAAGACAGCTTGCCTTTGTCATGGAGGACTAGTGTGTCAAGGAAAGAAAATGACTGAAAACATGACAATAAACAAGAGAAGTAAGTGACTGGATGATTTTTTTTTTAAAATACACGCAGAGAACCAAAAAAAGTCAATAATGAATAGGCTAAATAAATAGTTGCATGCAGGATTCACACCAGTATCTCATTAAGACATCTTTTGATAGTTACCATCTCACAATAGCACTGTTAATCAAACTTTCTTGGTTTCTTTCCATATTACCTTTCCAAGTAATAGACATTACTTTTAACAGGAATATCACCAAAAAGAAAAGCCAATAGCAAGTGGAGATTTCACAGTGTTATGGTGCTAAAGCAGTGTCAGCATCAATTTAAAAGTGTTTCCATTTAAAAATTAATGAATATGGACAGACACTGGAAAGCAACATAAATGCTGGTCAAGCAATGTTCAGTTTTCTTAAAGGGCTTCAGGCCTGATTTAAATTCTCTCCAATTCACTGGGAGTTCTTCCATTCACTTGACTGGATGGAACCTCTGGTCCTCAATGCTCCAGTGGTATGTGCCTAGGATATATTAGATTAGTGATAAAAATTGTCATGTATCTGAGGGGTCATTTGCTTCTCTTTCATGTAAAGAGAGTGATTTTTGAACGTGAACACACTGGCCTAGTGAATATTAAAAATGACCATTATACATTCCATAATTTAACATTCAAATAGTACCTTCAGCTATATTGGGTATGCTCAAGTATCCTAGGAAGCTGTGTGATTAAGTATTCAGAAAGTAAGAGTCTGGCTTCTCATTTCCTCACATCTAGAGGGTTCATTTACATTTGCCAGATTTATTGCTTATTCCTATAATATTTGTAATGTTATAACACCCAGGTGTCTGAAGTATGTACCTGTATCTAAGATACTTAATTGTTCATAGACAGAGACCAAAAAAATATATGCCTATCTCAAGGATCTTATAGCCCAAGAAGCAGTGAGCCAATGGTTTGGTACAGCAGGTTCAGGAGTGTGTTACTGGATGTGTAACAGGTAGTTGCCTCAGCACTCCAGAAATATAGTTTGCCAAATTGCTGGTTTGTTTTAATGTTGTTGCATTCTTGGCAAAGGTGCTTTTCAAGGAAGATTTGAAGGAGATCAGTGAAGGAGCTTTGGGGTTGTGTGTGGGAAACACCTCCCATGCCTGAGAATGACAGCTCTGGTTTGAAAGCCTACCAGTCGGTGGATTGCAGGCTGGAAGCTGGCATGATCAGAGCAGGGAGCAAGCCTCCCAACACTGAATGAGTGATGATGGGTTAAATTGTTTGTAAACCATTTGAGACCTTCAGTTGAATGACATCATGTGAATACTGAAAAGCCAAATGTTGAATATAAAGGTGATATTGATGCTTCTAAAGGAGGAAGGAGGCAGGAGGCAGGGCATGCACTGCAGCTTCCACTCATGCAAGCCTGGTCAGCTTGTTTGTTCTGTATAAGTGTTTCCTTTCTTGTCCAACTTCTTGTTATCTCCTGAACAATAATGACAGTTATTGTATTTTTTTATTTGAACCTGTCTTGATTGTCTCTGTTTTTTCGATCATTAAAAAGTAGGCTCCTGGGAATGTGAAGTAAAACCAGTAATGTACCTTCATTTTAAATATATCTTTTGTTTTTAACAACAGTTTTTATTTGTGACTATGGGAAAAAGGCATCTTAGAAGTCCCTGTATGAGCCTTCTCCTGTACCACATGTGTAAAAAGCATTGTTTATGCATTTCAGAAATTCCTGTGCAATACTTGCTAGTTTTGACCTCTGTAATGCTCAGGAAACCACATCTTACATAGCTCTACATCATGCATACTCTCAGGACCAAATTGTTCCAAATGACCTCCCTCCCAATCCCTGTAAACTTTGCACTGTACTTTCTCTGTACCTTAGGCCAAACCTAAACCAAATTGCTTTGAGCCTTATGGGAAATTGACCTTACTCATGGTTATCCACTCTATAAATAGCCCATTAACTCCAAGGCGAGGGTCTAACATAGTTAGATGCAGTCATTATTATGCTTTTGGTACCGTAATTCATGAGCCTGCTGTGTAAGAAAGCATGCATAAAAATGCCTGGGCGTATTTGTGGAAATCCTGGCACTTAATAAATGAATGGGAAACTTATTAGAGATTTTTGTACAAATAGGTCTCTTATTATTTCTTAAGCTGAGCTCCATCAGTCATACTGGTGACAATTTGCCACCATCCTAGTTTCTCTATAAAAACAGGATTCATATATAGTCTCTCCTTTACTAACAGCATCATGCTTCTGGTGTGGTTTTAAATGTACTTAACCATAGTTTTCTTCTCCTAGTAAGAACCTGGGTGCAAGATAAAAGGAATAAAGTACTTATTGAGGTTGAGAGAATGATGCACTTGGCAAGATTTCAAGTATCAAGCTTTGAGCTATATATAGAGGTCCTTGTCCTGAGAGACAATATATACCTGTAATTCAATAATGTCTCAGTGGAAATTTCAGGTGCTTGACTTCTTACATGGCCTCCTCTTGGAGCTGTCTCCTGGAAAGCACCAACTTGGCAGGGCTGAGAGCGCATTACCGTTACCTACACAGATTTGTTATTTTGTCTGACAATAAGACGGTGGGAAGAAAATAATGAGACTAACCATGCTGAGTGTCCTCATCAAAGAGGAAAAAAAATCAAACCTTTGTGGGTTTGTTTTTTTTTTTAAGTTGTAACTTTCAGATTAACAGCAAGAGAGGCAATGAGAAAGCAGAGAATTTTGTCAGACTGGAAGTCCTCATTATCTACCCTCTGGAAAAAAATGGTCAGTAAAAAAAAATATCCCCACAACTTGAATCTTCACAGTAAACTTGGATTGTTAATTATTTGCTAAATTACCTGCTGATGTTCCCTGAATGAAGTCAGGCTTGATAAAATTTCTGACACTTGTCAGCAGGAGAACAGAAAAAGTGGGTCAGCTTCATTCAGGAAGGATCCTCACTGCCCATCACTTATGTTTCCAGTGAACGTGCATTGACACTTGTTGTGCTACCAGCTTACAGCAGCCCATCCACCTTCATTCCTCCTGGTCATTTGAGGTACAGCTGCTCAGCTTCTCAAAAAATGTATAGCAATAAAAAACTCCAAACAAACAAAAACTGATGTTACCCATCTTCTACAGTCTCAAGAAATGAGGAGAACTTGCATGTCAGAAAACCATTGTGACAGGTATTCATACAGTGACTTTTACAAGCCTATCATCACTCCTCACGCTCATAAGTCAAACTAAAAGTAGTAAATTATCCCTGTCTGGTGTTATTTCACTTTTGGTATTCACATGTTTCCCAGCACAATTTTATCTAAGGAACTGTCAGGGCTGTATTTCTAATACTTCAGTAAAAGTATGATATGTGTATATAAAGACAGGCCTGTGGTATCAGAGAGGGGTCAGTTTTGCAATGACATTGAGTGATAACTGCAAAATTACGTAGGAGGAAAATTGGAGAGGAGGAGCAGGGACTGGAATATGGGTTCTCTGTGCCACAGGGAGGGCTCTGTACAGTCTAAGTACAGTCATAATCACACCTGGTTTCCTCTTCCCTCCTGATGAATATTATTCCATGTCATGTGGAAGGTTTTTAATGGGAGAAAATTGGAAGACATTTCTTGTCCTCTTCTCATTTTATATCAACTACCATAATTAAGCGATAGTCTTATGGTTATCCCTTCTTGTGAAAAAGAATGATCAGCATCAGTATCTCAAAACCCTGTAAACGTTTTAACTTCAGATGAAAGGGGGCTTTCTTCTACTATTCTGATAATTTTTTAGAGAAAAGAGCTGTCTCCCTTTATTATTTGTTTAAAAATTTGGCACTACAGCAGCTAGTGCTGCAACAGCTGTGACCCTTAGAGCTCCAGTCCTAAGTATTTGCCCAAGTTTATAAGTAGCAGAGCTGATAACTGGACAAAGATGGTGGAAGTCCCACTGAAGTATATAATGCAAGATAAAGATTTATCCTCAAATCCAGAATTTCTTTCAGAGTTATAACTGAGAGGAGATTTCTGCTGCTAAGCAGCAATGTTTGTGGTTACTATAGAGAAGGTACAAATCAGGAAAGCCTTAGGGTGTTTGATTCCATTTCCTTCTTGTCTCACTTTTGAGACCAAGCATGTTATCCAACAGCCCAGACAATGAATATGCAATGTTATTCAGTGACTGTTCTAGAGCGTATTGTTACTAAGAGTAATTCAGCCTAGGGCTGAATGAAACCACCCATGTTTCCAATCCAAATAATGTTGCGTTTTCATTGCATCTGAGAAACAGTCAGGTACCTAGTTATATTATCCAGATGCATTTGATGAGCAAATAGAAAATATATGAAAGGAAGTTGGGCATCTGATCCAAGAAAGATTTGTATTCTTTTTTAAACAGACAAAATGATTACTTGTGAGTTTGTAAGGATCTCCTTACAGATATCTGAAAATTTCCAGAAATCTTATAATTTTGTAATTTTTTCGCTAATAAGATTAGTTAAAACAGATAAAACAAGCCACAAAAATTTATACCACCCAGAAAGTGTTGAGCTACTGAGAAGTGATAATGCAGTGATTTAATGACCTAGTTTATTATGGTTTTTCCTTATGACCTTGCATTAGTGGGGCTAGCTCTACAGACCCAATTTATTCTGATCACATAATGTTCAGTGCATTAGGTTTAATGGGACTACTTCAAATGAGATTAAAAAAGTTGTATTTACAGAAGAAAAACAACCAAAACAACATGCTGCAATGATTAAAATATCTAACTTTTATTTTCCTTAACTTTCATTTCTAGAATTTCTTCTGGTGTAAGAATAGAAGGGTGATATTTCTTTTTTTTTTTCTAGTTACATTAATTTTGGAGTTCTTAGAATACGGTGCTTTCTTTAAAAGAAAACTATCACATATTTTGACCCATCTGAGGTGTTCTGAGTTCACTTCTCCTCAGTGGGGAGTTAAGTGCCATTACTTAGTTCTGGGGTATTAGATTATCTCCAAGTACCATGAAGTAAAAATGTGTAACCCTGTTCACTATATAGACTTAGTAACATTAGGGGTAAGAGAATCAGGAGTGCAAGTAAATAATGAAATAACAAAATAAATAATGAAAACTTCATAGCAAAACTCTCTCATGATGGCCTGTGTCAAACTGTAACCCTCTGGCAAACTCTGATTCCCCCAGTTCTGCGTGTATCTCATTTATCTCCATTTTGGAGGCCACTATTTAAAACTAACATAATTTTCCTGGCATCAGAAGGTTGCATGAATGATTTCCAATGTTTAGCTCCGCATGAGGAAGATGATACTTAAATTTATGAGTAAAGACCTCTCCTCTGGAAAGGTTTCCTTGAAAACTTGAGAAAGGGAATTAGTTATTTTAGGAGCTTTCTCACAAAATGCAGGATGTCACTCATGTGAATGAAACCCAGACACTAAAATTCAGAGACAGGTTTTGGTTTTAGGCTGCTTTTTGCAACAGGATGCTCTAAACCATGACAGGGGTCTTGGACAAAGAAAGAGCATCACTGTGATCTCACTTTGTATCAGGTATTGTATTCCTGAAATTCACAATTGTGAATCGGTGTAAAATACAGTAGAAGAGCCAGGCTCAATGTTTACTGGGGTATTATGGAAATCCTATTAAAGCCACTGCTTGAAAAAGTCCATTTAGTCATCATGTGTTATAGTGCACCCATATCTAAAGACTTGCATCACGGTCCTTGGGATAATTATGCATACCTGAGCAACTGTTAGTAGAATTTCAGATCCTCAAAATGCACACATTATTTAGTTAAGATCAAGAAAAACAATAATAAAATGATCTCACTTCATACAAAACTTATGATACTCTTATGTTCTTTGTTGTTTATTCCTCTAAAGAAAACCTTTTTCTCTCATATGCACCAAGGCCAAAATACTGTGTGTTCCTCCACACTGTCCAGAAATTGTTGAAAGGAGAATAAATATTTAACTCAGTTTTCAACCCATCCCTCTGAGTAGCTGCGTGCTCCTGTAAGTACCCTAGTTCTTTAACAGTGACCACAGTCAGACTTGGACTATCAGCAGGAACACCTGGGGGACTGTTTTGCTGTCTGACACTTCACCCTGTACATCCACCCACTCCAATCTTTTGACTGTAAGGTGTGACACACCTCATCAGTCAACCTATGTGAACCTCTGTGCCCAAGTGTGTGGCTCAGTCTGTCCTGAATTTGTAATGTTTATTTCTATCAGGGTAATTCTTGATCTCACCTACAACAGCAAGATTTTGTAGTTGATCTTGCAAAGAAATTAGTAGGAGACTAATTTTTTCACTACTACCACAGCCTTTTTGTTTATTTCCTTTACTACCCTGGAGGAGGTTTTGTTCCAAGCTAAGAAAGACGTCAAATCCCATTATTTTTTCCCTGCATTTTCCTCTCTGGCTTGATAAAGTGTTCAGTGCCTAAGATCAGGAAAGCCTCAGGGTTCTTGGCAAAACTGGTACAGAAATGTCAATGCACAACAGCAAAGTGAGGGGCACGTGTTTGCCGATTGCTCGGCTCGTTACATACTGAGTCATGCCACGTAGCAACTAGAAAACTATTACCGTATCTAAGAGGAGAGAGAAATGACTTCTTAATTTAAAAATGACTTTTCTGTGTTAGGGATTTGACAGGGAGGATGAAGGACTAGAGGAGATAAAGTGTAGCTCTGCTGAAAAAAATCATTTTGTAAACATGAAATATTGATCTGGCATGTATTGTGTGAGTGCTTGCTGTATGTGTATATTGAGTTCCAAATGCTGCACGTTCAGAAAAGCTAAGTTAGAAAAATCACTCACAGGCTTTCATAGACAGAGGTCCCCAATCTGTGCTGTCTGGAAAAGCATGAAATGTTTATCTAGATGGGAAGAAAATTCTCTCCCATATTGCAGAATAAGGTTTTTGTGACCACTATCTTTGTGCGAGGAGGATTTAATGCTATCTAAAGTATCCTTAATTTACATTTTTATGGTTAATTAATAGAGCTGATCTGACAAGTGCTTTCACTGGAATCTGTCTTCTGTCCTTTTCTATTTCTTTTTTGCTTAACTTCAACAGGAATTTCTTCTGCAGCCTTGAAAATGAGGACTTTTATACCCATGTCTTTTTATAGCTCCATAATTTACGTGTATAGATTCTAATTGTAATTACTCTCTGGCCCTTTTGCAACATCTTCAAGACTTCCCTATATTACCAGAGTGACATAAAATGGTCATAGCCTAAATGCCCATCAGACTCAGAACAGTTTAATTATGGAAGCGCCATTAAGAGTACATTGATTTTCACTTAAGAAGGGGATTAATTCTCTGGATTTTGTAAATAATATGGTGAATATGCTCAGATATACAGCTGTGCCTGTATCTCTCACTATTACCACAAGAATTGCTAAATAGTGAGAATACAAAAAAAAAAAAAAAAAGTACGTACTCTCTCACTGATTTTTGAGGCTCTGGAGTTTTTGTTTTCATGCTCTTCTTTTCATTCTTGAGACCTAGAAAAATATTTCTGCAGATAAGAACCTTTCAGATTCTGAAGAAATAAAATAACTCAAGAACTGATAACTGAAGACATGAAAGCAAGTGTTGCAAGACTTATTAAGAAACACAGAGGGCTGGCAATGTATACGTTAAATACAATGAATATGTTCAGGTAAATTCATTGAACGGTGATAAATTTCTAACAGAACACATGAATTTTTCATGATGAGGGTACAGTTTTGCCACCATTTACAAAGACTAATATATGTTAATATGTCAGTTATGTATGTTTTATATGCAAATAATTGAAGTCCTAACAATGTGGATATAATGACACCAGAATGATTAAATACAAAAATTTTGAAGGTGTCTTTATTAACTCCCTTAAAAAACTGTTTTGTGGACACAAAACTGGAATGATGGTTATCTAGCAATTAAGATAGAGCTTTAACATTAAAAAAAAGGAGTACTCCAAAAGATGTAATTGAAGCTAAGAGCAACGACAGACAAGCTAAGGGAATGTTCTGATCATGTCTGGGAAGAAGAAAGGCATGGGTGAAGAATGGGATCCCAACTGTCAACTCTTCCCACTTCTAAACAAGAATTGCTCTTTCCCAAGAAAGTGTCATGATTACAGAACAAAGCTCAACATCATTCATTTATAGAATGTGACACGATAGTTTTTCCAACACATTCTTAAGCTTTTCATTCACAAGGAAAAGGGAATGAATGCAAAGGTACTAAAGATGATAGCAGCTCCTGTTGATGCTGCTGAAGGGGACTGCAATAGTGATGGCAGCCAGGGTTGTGCCAGTTCAAGGAAAACTTTCCTCAAGGATGAAGAATATTTCTTCACATATAATGCCAGGATGCAGAGGCTATATGGGCACTGATGTTCTTTGGAAAGATAAAACCACCATCTCTCACCAAGGAATAAACCGTTTTGCTGGGGAGAGGGGCCACGTGGAGAGGTGGGTGTGTGGTGGCCTCTGTACCCTTGCTCTTCTTGCTGACAGTGAGATGAATGCATTTGCATCTCCTTCTGCCACAGTGATAGGTGCTGATACACCTTCATGAGACAGAAACTTGAGGCATGTATTTCCATCCTGGAGACACAGCCTTTGTGCTGCTTTCCTGGAGGTGGCATGGATCCTATCCAGGCACAAAAAAGAGTGCTTCTTGCTTTCTCCCCTAGGAAGGCCAGGTGGAATATGACCTTAAGATACTTCCTCCCCATAGTTTTACAATTAAAGTGAATATCTGGAGTGGAGAGGCAGCAGCCAAATTACTAATTAGCACTCTGATGACTACATCTGCATTTTTAAGATTTCATTTTGATTGGCATGGGCCTGCACATTCAGCTGTTAAGTTGCAATTCAGCTAAGTGTTTACTTGGTTTTTAGAAGAGGGAGACAAAAGATCTGACAGAATTTGGTCTTTATCATTAGATCTAAAAAAATATGAGCCAGGAGGCTTCATTCATTAGGGAAGTGCTGTGGCCAACACTATTAGAAGAAAAGCGAAATCTTTTATGAGTAGGAAAGGAGCAAACACGTGCTCATCAGGAGTAACACACAGATGAATAATGCACATTGGCATTTTACACATTCCCATTAAGGAGGAAGCTGGGCCAGAGGCGCATCTCTTGTTTACTGTTCAGCTATCACTAAACACAGTAGGACAATTCTACCTAACTAATGTATGCTATAACTCAACACAGATTCACAGAGGAAATGCCATTTATTATTTTTTTTCAGTGGTGCCCCGTGACAGAACAAGAGGTAATGGGCACAAATTTGAATATAGGAAGTTCCATCTTAACATGATGAACTTCTTTACTTTGAGGGTGAGAAAGCACTGGAATGGGCTGCCCAGAGAGGTGGTAGAGTCTATATCTCTGCAGACATTTGAACCCAACTGGACGAGATCCTGTGAACCATGAATAAACTCTTTCATTAAAGTAGAACTCTTTATACTTGTCAGAATGAGTATTGCAACGCGGACGTGCATGGATCAATTACATCCTTGTTCTTACATACAGTATCACGTTGCACATTTGCATTGAAATTAATCAGATTTACTCACAAATCCTTACCTTCAAAGTTGATTCCTAACAATGCATCTTTTATACACTTGATTTTTCCATACTGGACTGAGCTTAGGCATTCAATTTCTCATATACTTGAATATATAATTCATATATGTACAGCACTTTTGATGAACATCATTAAAATGCTTGTTCTTTTTAATCAATTGCTCAAAAATCAGAGTGCTCTTGAGCTATAACACTCCATTCCCCTTTGCTTAGGCAGATAAAACTACATGGGACAGACTATGTAATTATTTACATGCTTATCACAGAAATGATTTTCTGAAGAGGTTACTGTGTTGTGAGTGTATTTAATGAAGTACTTTTAAGCTTTTGTGCAATTAATGTAAATTTATGTGATGATCTACTATTTTAACAATCACTGACTGTTTGTATTTTAATATTCTGTCATTTCTTTTTTACTGAAAAAAAAAGTTGTTTGCGTTATATTCTCAACTGAGTTTAAATACAGCTGCTTTGAAATTTGCAGTTTGTGTTCTGTGGGAGGACCTACAATTCCAAAACAAAAAAAAATCAGAATGAAAGGAAGAACATCTCCATATTTCCCTTGGAAGGGAAGCCTGGATGGGGAACAATGTCTGAGATCTCTGCCATTAGTTGACTGGATAACAGAGCTACCTCAGACCACAGGTATTTGTTCCAGATGTTGTTGTTGTTGTTTTTGTTTTGTTTATTATGCATCAACAGGGACTGGTGGCAGTGGGTGCATTTGGTTGAGAAGGTGCTTGAGGAAGAAACCCCACTGCTGTAACAGAGCTGGTGACTATGCTGTGTAGCCAAGCACAGCACAGGTATGACATAGGTCATGTGCCCTGGACTCATGGGCCACCAGTGCTCTGCAGCCACATCTTTACTAATAACTGAGCTGCTCCCTTTCTAGCCCCTTCCCTGTGGTGTGAAAGCAAACCACTCCTCTCACCTGACATCCTCCTGTTTCTTGTGCTTCCTCTTGTAATTTTAATTTCATCAACATATTGCCACCCAATTCCAGCTATCCAGCTCCTTGCACCTTTAATATATTTAACCATGTCACCTGTATTTTCTTTCCTGTTGCCCCTTACACCAGGATATTTGCATAGTGAAACCCTTGGAATATTTTAGATTGTTCCTTAAAAGATCACATTTTGCCTCAAGGCTTACAATTCTTCTCACTAGTTTGGCCGGTAGCAGGCTGAGGTCACTGTCTATTAATCCATGCCAAAAATATCTAAATTTTTTTTACATTTCCTTTTGTGTTTTGGTCTATTCTTTATTTCATCTTTTGTAATTAAAGTGCAAACTTATCACATTAAGAGAGCTTTTGGTTTTCTCTTTGAGTAGCATTTAGTACAAGACATGTAGGACATGCAAATTCCTAGACCCTGTGGTAATAAAAGAATAAACACACACAGGGCAAAATATGATAGGAAAAGTACAATTATCTCTCAAACATAGATCTCAGAAACTTAGGGTGACCCTCAACCTCAGAAAAGTGCAGATTATTAAGACACCAAACAATGTCTGTCTGTTTGGACAACTTTAGTCCTGGTGTGACACTGTGTAATAACAATATGATTATGGCATTATAGGGATTTAAGTTGTCATTGGATCAAGCTGATTCATAGATGATTAATTTTCCTTCTCTCTCCCATGCATTGTCAGAGCAAGAGCAACAGACGGTGGCAGCCAAGGAGAAAAGCTCTTCTGAGGACCCCCCACAAACATTTTCCCTTCTCTCACTGTTAAATTAGAAACTCCCAGCTCTGATGAATAACAGCAAAAAGAGACATAATTCCTGAAATAATTACTTTGAAAATGTCCTATGGAAAGGCTTCAAAGAATTCTGATGATATATGAATAATGAAGGGTCTGTATTTTATAGCAGAATTCATTAGGGATAAATAAAATTGTGACAAAAGGTGCAAAAGGACCTATTTTCAATTAACTCTAACTCAAACTAATTAATGGATTTACTTGCAAATTCTCAGAAAATCCATTTTGTACTCAACAAGCACTGCAATTTTAGGAACTAGACAGTATTTTTTGTGCATAGCAAAGTGACTGGATCACTCCTTTAAGTATGAACTTCAGTTCAGCCTCAGCTTTGGAGCAGTGCCCAGCACCTTCATAATTCTTCTCCTTCACTTTATCCACAGTATGAAAAAGGAAGATGGATATACAGCAAGCCTACAAGGAAACCTGATATATCATCAGGGAAAATTCTTGACATTTAAAGAGTGTTCCATGAATCATGAAAATATATTTCAATAACTAAACTAGAGGGAAAAAAACCAAAAACCAACCTTGATTGGCCAATTATAAAATTATAAATGGCTGCACATTTAAGAATGTTCTGATGATGACACCAAAGGAGATTTTTAACTAAGCCTGATGAAATCCTGTCCTGTTTGTGCTAGTATCTCAGCACAGACTTTCCATGTTGTCTGATGTTGCTCTCATACTCCCACTGAAAAAAATAACATTAAAAACTTCTGGAAATGGACATGGTTTAATTACCCCCCCCCAAAAAAAAAAAAAAAAATCCCCAAAGCAAATAAACAAACAAACCAACCAAAATAACCCCCCAAAACCAAACTCCATTCATGACAATCCTTCAGATCTCCTCCCCACTTCATCTCCTTTTTAGGACAGTCTTTCAAAAACATTTTCATCAGGAACAAGAAGAAATCATGTGTAAGCATAAAACTGTGTATCTTCAGTTTTAGTAGGTCTTTTTGACAGGTTCTGCATATTCTAAGCATTTATTTAATCCTTCTATCTACAAACAGTGTAAATTTATATATTTTTGCACTATTGCACCTCTATTATATTTTATGGTATGTGCTTAACAACATGAGTGGATGTATGATAAATTACAGATTTAACAGATTTAATCAAAGACTATGCTGGACGTGTAGCAGAGGACAGTGTCTGTAGGACTCCTAATGCTATAATTTCCTGCTCTTTCAAGTATGTAGCCATAATATTTCTTTAGTGTATGGTCTGGGTGAGCTTTTTTATCATTTTAGCCTGGCTTCCTAGGATGACATGGCAAACCTTTGTCCTTGCTCTGTGGAACTTCTTGTCCATTCTTCTCCCCTCCCTCAGAAAAGGATCAAGACTGGTACTGAGGAAAAGGCAGGTTGGAGGTGAGAATGGTGCATCCCATTTGGCAGTGTCCATGTTAATGTATGTGTACTGGACAGACAATGGGCACATTGACAGCTTTTCGCAACCACCATGTGGACATGGTGTGCACCAGCACATAACACAAGAGATGTGAAGGGATAGAATGGGAGGTCAAGTCTGGTGGGCAAAGGATGCACACCTTAGGTTAAACCATGTTTCATCTGTTCCTTTGCCCACTGAGTAATCTGTTGAGTTTTGATGTGTCAGCTCCACAGTGACAGTGGGACTGAATAAGACCGTTGGCTTGTTCCAAAACCATCAAGGGTTCCCCTGAGATCTCCCACTGAGAAACTGCTAGATCCAAAGCTGCACAGCTTGCAAGACCAGAGTATACCAAAGGCATGAAGTCCAGCTTGGTTGTGGGCTATTTTCTGCACTCAATAAAGATAAAATATGCATGTAATTCACAGCTGTATTTGTTCTTAATTGTGAAAGGGTTAAAAAACCCCACATTTGAAGCACTGATGCAGAATGACCTTGCGGGGAGCAGTCTGGCCTGTGCCAGCAGTTCTTTCTTCCTTTGCACACAGCTTCTAATGGAAAGGTACTGCCTGCCCTCTGTAAATTATTAATTTCTTCATGTTATCAGATACCACTGATAAAAAGACAAGTGGCCCCTTTACTGACTGTCTGGGGTAAAATGAATACTTGCTGATGCCCTTTAAACTCTGTATAGGTTTTCATCTACTTTCTACTGAGCCCAGCTTTGCACTGTGCAATGGACTGTTACACACTTTTAGCTGCTCACAAGTAACTCTCTATGGAATAAACCATTACTGCTTTCATTTTAGGTTCTGACTTAGATGAATGACTTCAAATTACTTACAACCTTCAGCTGATCTAAGATGTCAAACAAACTTTAAACTAGTATATGTTCAAGGATGTGTGAACCTGAAAACAAGAAAAGGCGGAGGCGCTTTTTCATTAGCCACTGCGTGGTATGGGAGAGAAGGTCACCCCCTGGAGCGGCTGGCCATGGAGCCAACAGACACCATCGCTCCAAGTCACGGCTCTTAACTATTATTCATACTAACAACTCAAAGCAGTAACTCTGATAAAAGCATGATAAAAGCTACTGAGATTAGGGATGATGTTAACTAGTGATGATAGCATAAATTATCAAGTGGAACAGCTCCAAATTAGAGCATAAAGGGACCCATTTAAGAGGGATTATATATCAGGCTCAAAAAGAATGAGGAATTGATGAGAATAAAAGCACATACCACATCCAACAAGTGGTACCTTTTCCAGGACTGCTACATCTCAGAAGGCTATATTTAGCTTTTCAGGATAGGCAGTGGAAAGGAAACTGCGATAGGCATGACAATAAGGGTGAACAGCTGTATAAAAAGCTGTAATGTTCTGAGAATCGCACTTAACACAGATTCATCTGCTGCAGCAGAATATTCTACACTGCAGATAAATGCATTAGGACTAGCAGCAGGCAGTCTAGATACCAAGGATTGTCTCCATACTATTCACTTCGTTTCCTCAGCATCCCTTCAGCGGTTACTGTCTCATATTTGTTATGCCATTGGTGGAAGGTAGGGACCATTTCCAGACCAGATTATGCTCTTGATCCTCTGAAGAAGACAAATGACAGGTAGATAGGTTGCCCTCATGACTTCCAAAGGGGACTTTTAAAATGAATGGCAGATCCAAAGTGCTAATTGAATTAAACATCTGCTTGGGTTTCTCTATACATCTACATAAAAGACAAAAGGCTAAGACAATGTCTGTCTGACCAAACCCAGTCCTATGATATGAGGGCTTGCAGTTCTGTTTATAATTTTACCACTCTCCCTTTTAAGCATGGTAGCTTCTGTGGAGCAACATCTTGCATGTCTTACTTGTATCAGCCCTACCACAGCTATTAGTTCCTGCTGATTTTCCTCAGCATTTGGCAGAACTGGATGATCTTCTTTTCTGGAACCACTTCAAACTGTGAGAAAAATGAGACATTTGAGTACCACTGTGGATTATAAAATCCTGCAGGCATAGTCCTCAGAAAAAGGAGCATCAGATTTGTTTGATATTTATAGCACTAATTGATCCACTTTCCTAACCAGGCACATCTCTCAAATTAACTGTGCTTGCTGACATCTTGTACTTGTGGGAAAGTCAGAGGTAAAATAGAGTTTTCTGTAGATGGGCCAATGTTATTTTGGTGGAACAATGGGGGACAGATTGTAGGATTCTTGCAATACCTGGTTCTACATTATACCATTAATCTCTGTAGTTAATGAAATAATGGATTCATTAATTACATGTATCATCAAAATAGTATGATGGTTGAGCTCAAACTGTCAGACAGTAAAAAAGAGATAAATGTCTTTATAAAACAAGCTTCAAAGCATATCACAACCTTGAAGGTCAGTAGTTTCATTGAGTATTGCTTTGCATATGGGTGGAAGGAGGCAGAAAATCAGGAAGTAAAACCTTTCTCAGAAATGTGGTGCTCTGGACAGAGGATTGGTTGTGGTCTTTTGGATTGAGTGTTGTATTAATTAGACTTGGAGCAAAAACTATTCAAGTTACTTGGCTACAGCTATGTGCAGAGAAACCAGGTTTTATTTATTTATTTTAAGTAATTGCCATAATGTCAAAGGCATCTGAATTAAATTATTGAGCTCTTAGAGACAGCCCCAAAGCTTTGACTTTTGACCAAAAATTCATTGAGATAAAAAAAAAGAGATGATGATAACATATATCACCCTTGGAAGTGTATTCCTCTTAGTAAGGAGGTCCAAAAATTAGATGAATATGAAAAATTACTTGACTTTTCAATATTTTAGTCTGTCCAGTGATGTTTGAGGGAAATTTGAACTATGCTGTTTCATTGGTTCAATAGTCAAACTGAATTTTTCTGCCTTATCTTGGACTTTAGATGAACACTAAAATACTTTAAATGCTTACTTGTCAGTCTGGGCTGATAATGTTGCAGGTGGAGGTATGTAAACTAACCTCCTGGCAAACTGGTTTGGTATCTTCTACAGGGAGCAAACTTTACAGCTCAGGTAAACTATGTAAAAGCAGATTATCCTATCACCTTAATAAACCCCCCAAAATCCTAATCTGTCTCTGAGGAGTTTTCCGCAGAATCAAGAAGATGAGAAGCTGAATAAGTTAGTAGTTCTATCATGTAACGGATGAACTGGAAGCTCGAAATGTTAGAAGCTTGTATCCACCTTCTCCATTGCTTGTCTGCACTAATCACAGAACCAATTATTGATGAGATGATCGAGCCAGATGCTGCCACTGGTATCTGTTAGATTCCTTACCCCTTCATTTAAACAAATGTAAGACAAATTAGAAAGCAAAGGTGGTCCCATTAGACTGCAGCATCACTGTCATAAGTCATTATTCTTAAATTGTTTATAGAGCCTAGAAAGAGAAAAGTAATTGACAGGAAGGAATAGATGCTGCCAACATTGATTGTTTCACATTTCAAGGGCAAATTTGAAACTGTACTTTCATGGTGAGTGAACATAGATCATCAGAGAAATGTTCTCATAAACACCTGCAAGAGATATGAAAATCTGGCTGCTGGCATTAATAATCTAGAGATGCCTACATCCTATATGTGTGAGGATGTAGTGTGCAGAAAGGAATAGAAAGAAAAGGAAAATGGGCAAGAAAAAGCACAGAGGATTAATAAACTAGCAGAGAAAATAAAAAAATTTATATCTGTCTCCAGAATTCCCATTTGGAAGGAGGATTGGCAAGTGGGACCTCTCTGTAGAAGTTCTGGTTTATAACCCGGGGTGGATTTCTGACATTACAGAGCCCCTTGTCCAAAGATGAAAGCCCTTCTCTGCCCTGCCCTTATCATATTACTTCAGGTGCCTCCCAGTTCTCAGTCTGTGGAGCTGCTTCCCTGCCCACGTGAATGACCTTTTTTTACATTGACACAGAAGAGATGGCAGAATCGATCTACTTTCCCATTTTCTATTCCTCTGTAAGATGCATTTCTAATGCAAAAACTTTGCTTTCTCCTATGGCAAGCCTCTACAGCCTCCCTCACTGCCTGGTGCTCCTCTGCACTGCTCACACTGACATGCTACTGCCACTATTCACAGCTCTTCTGGTGTTCTTTGCCCAAATATCCAGATAAACAGAGGTCTCCATGTGTGAACAATGCAATGTATTCCAGGCAAAAGCAACAGTAGCAAAGGGTATAAGAGTATGGAAAGGAAAAATAATGGATTAGGGGAGAGGAAGGAATGCAAAACTAGACTGAACATTTTTCTCTCTGAAAAGAGAGAGCAATGTACATGAAAAAAAGGTGAAAAACATAAACTGTTCACAAATGTAAAGTTGCTAAATTATTCCCTGAGGATTTAATGTCACCTTTACTGCAAATATTTCTGATTACAGCATAAACATTTCCATGATTGATGTCTTTTTTTTTTTCTGTTAGGTGTTACTCAAATCTACCAAAAACTTCTCTTCAAATATTCTTCATATTCTTCAAATAGGAAGTTTGCCATAGAAGTCTTCCTAGCTCAACGTGCCTTGCCTGCCAGCACTTAACACAGGCAGTCTTTGTGAGTTAATTATTCCAGGTGGCTTAATTCTTCATAATAAATAATATAAAGGTAGAAACCCACTTATTTATATAACCCTTACAGAAACGTAGCACTTGGCTGCATTAACTCTCGTGTGGCTTTTCAGAGACTGTACAGACTTGCATCCTCTGAAGTCATCTAGTTTACAGCTCAACAAAGGGACTGAGACAATCTTTACTCTGAAATCAACAGCAAAAATACCTTTGAGTTTCTTGTTAGTCTGAAGCTCCTTCAGTGGCTCAGTCCCACAGTTTAAAGGTAGCTTGCTCAGATTCCCACCATAAACAGCAAATGTCTCCTGCCTGAGCATCACCTTGTGGTCACTGCTTCTTTGACAGTGCAGCCTGAAGAGAACATCGATCATCATTCTCCCAGGGGGTTTGAAACTGAATCTCTGCTGCTCCAAAGGAGGAGGAGAGCACAGCTACTCATGGATATTCTTGTTTCGTCAGTCTTCTACTGGAGTATGTCAATAGTGACTTTAATACATATATCATTGCTATGAGATAGGGAAGGATTATCTTATCTTACAGATGAGATTCAAAGACACAGTGACTGTTCATTTGGATGCTTAACTTCTGAGAATATAAAAAGTCAAAACCTCAGGTATTTCTACACATTTAGATCTAACTAGACTGGTGATACTTGCCTTTCTCCAGGGATAGTTTTATATTTAACTATCTAAAAAGTTTAGAACAATTGTCATTCATCAGTCCATAATTCATCACATCCATTTACAAACAACCATTTATTTGCTTTGATATTTTTATTGCATTACTTCACACTTTATTGATGCTGATTTTAATGTAGACATTTTATATTTGGATTAATAACAGTTAAAAAAATTAAACATGACACTACCGTAATGTTTCATAATAAAGTTAACATCACAAAGTGACAATCCCTGAGATCCATAATGTTAGTTTGGTGAAAATATTTGTTTGTAATTGTGCCCTACATCATTGCTCATTAAAAAAAATGTTACTTGAGTTTATGAGCTGAGAAGACCTGAGGTACTTAATGCTATCTTATTATGGAGGAAAAATTGCTGAGCTTCAGATCTGAGAACTATTGTGGGATAATTCTGCCTATGCCTTATTTTGACATTACAACTAGAAAACAAACCACCTCTGACAAAAAATACTTTTTTGTCACTTCTTGCTACAGCCCAGCAACACCCCCTGCTCACAGGCTGTGTGCTCCTGTTTTCCTGCGTCGTGAAGTATACAAGCTGAAGGAGTACAACTCTATTGACATGCCTTCTTCAAGAGTTTCCTTCAGTCACATGGGAAGTCATCTGAAGATTGTCCTCTCCAGCTCAGCCCATCCTTCTTCTGGAGGATAAGAGCCAACACCACTTGGAAATAGGAAGCCAGCTGATACTATGAATAAGCAAATATCACTATATTCTCATTTTGAATAAAAATTGAAATTGAAGGAGGCTTAGAAACAGACAATGAAAATTATTAGGCATGGAGAAAATTTGTGAGAGGCATCTGATGAGAATGAGATGGGTTAATTTAACAGGGAGTTGACATGAGTAGCCTCACCTCAAAAATATGAGAACTACAGGACATCCAATGAAACGGAAAGCAACTCATTTGAAGCTGATAAAGGGAAACATTTATTTGTAGTAAATGATTTAATGGTGAAATTCATTCCTAGAAAATATTTCTGAATCCAAAAGTTAGGCAGAATTGAAGGAGGACAGGACCTTATATTAGGACAGGAATGCCAAGGGTATAAATGTCTCCTGGCCCAAAATCTGCAATAACCAGTAACCATAGGAGATAAAAAACCTTGACCTGTAATTCTATAGTTTCCTATTAAAAGATTTCTTTTGTTTGATTTTGAAACATCTTATACTAGCCAGTATTAGACACATGTCAGTTATTAGATGGCCTGCTGGTCTTCCATGATATCTAATTCCTCTGTGTCTTTTTTTGGTTTGGTGCAGCCAGAAACATTTGGCATTTATCTTCATCTCTGTGGAATAACTTCTAATACGTGATGATTTAGGGCAGCCAATGAAACAGTTGTCAATGCATGACACTGGTGCCATAATATGTTCCTTAGAACAAAGAGGACAACTCCAAAGATGATAAAATTACACTGGTACATAATAGTGAGTCACTTAAAGAGGAAACATTTATGATAACCAGTCATAACCCCTCTCATGATGGAAGTCTATAAAGCAGCCAGTAGGTGAATTTTGAGTAGACCAAACCAGTTTTTCTGCCAGCATAATAATAACCATAAATAGCCATAACTGACACGTATGGTTCCCAGGGCCTACCTAGACAATTGTATAAGGCTGAATCTGAGCACTCTATTCATAGGATAAACTTTATGCAGGGCCAGGACAGGAAGGCAAACATGTTTTTGAAGATGCCAGGTATTTCTAGGCAACTGAAGAACTCATTAGAAGCTTCAAATTTTGGCTAACTTTTGTTGGAAACCATTTTACCCCCCACTGAGCTCATAAAGTGAAGAGCACAGTGGTAAGGAAAAGTAATCTTTGCTTCTCTCTAGGGCTTGTATTTCTGAAGATGTCAAAACAGAAAATAGCTCAAATCCATGCTAGTGATTGCTTCCAGGTGATTCACAGTGTTGTGTTAAATCTGACAGAATGTAAATATAGTTACACCAAAGCTATTTCACTAGACTTCTTTAATGTCAGTGGAAACATGCACTCTTAGGATGCAATTCATGTAATTCTAAAGTAGGTATCAAACTAGGCCAACTGAATCACACCTTGAAAATGCCTATCTCTTTTATTCGGATATAAATGTAGGTTATGGTGATGTGTTTAGATGTAAACATCTGTAGTACAGACATGTAAAGTTGCATAGTATAACTCCCACCCATAGTCAGAGGGCTTAGGAAAAGGATGGTGCATATATTCCACCCAAGGGTGCTTATAGTGGTTAGATTTTGCTCCATTTTTGTTAGCAGCCCTGATCTTGAAGCGGCCCTGTGACCTGAAGCTCAGAGCAGCTGGTCAGAATCACCTCTGAGATAAAAGTCTGTTTTCTAGCTGTCCTTTATGATGGTCAAAATAAGCAATGAAGCTCCATGATGCAACTCTATGCAAAATACCTTGCTTTTACCTTGTTACAAATACTTTTTTGTCTGCTTTATCATAATGTTTTTTTTTTTTTGTCACAGAAATACAGCAGGAAACAGCAGAAAATCCATGTATAAAAGTGCTTCTGAATGCATTGCCACAATCCTAAACCTCATTTATTTTCTTTTCCCTTTTAATTAGTTTTTCTGCAGGCTCCAGCCATTAACTCTGTTTTAAAACAAACTGTCCCAGGCTTTTCTTTAATAACAGTTTAATTTTAGCTTTTTCTCCAACCTCTGAAACACAATTAACTCTCATGCCTGGTATTTCTCATCAGATTTTCCTCCATCTCCTCCCCTGGCAGCCCTCCAAAGCAGGTTCATTTAACACCCACAAGGTTCCCACAATTGAATCCCATCTCTACAGATCTCACTTTCCTTGAACATCAGCTCACTATGGAGAGTGACGGCTTCCTGTTTCATTTACATGAAAGCCATCAGATGCTGTAGGCAACAGTGCTTGTATGACACTATTTAATCTAATCCTCATTGCTAAAGTGCCCAGCCAGGACATGGAAGGAGTTTGCCACTACTTATTATAAATGAGCAGCAGCGATATATTGCCAACTCTACCACCACAAAAGCAATGGAATGGGTTTTGGTTGGGGGTGAATTACTGCTCCTTTTCTCCCAGTATAGGCAAGAGATTATCTGATTGCTTAGGTTCCTCACTGAATCTTGACACAGCCCCATTACCAACTGTCTCCTGGTGCTATCTGCAGCCATACCCAGGGAGATAGCACAGCCCTGCCTCCTTGATGTGCACACCATCAAACAGTACAGCGCTGCTTTGGAGGAAAGCAGTAGTTCTGACAGGGACAGGAGTACTCATCATCATTCCCCGCATTCCGGGAGAAGCTTTCATCTGAAGGTTTCAAAACATAAACCCTTTTCCAGCATCGCATATAATGCATAAACCTTACAATACCATGACACGCAGGCTAGGTAGCTGCATTGTATTATGGCTTGCTGAGTTCCTAGGAGAACTAACACTATCACCAAGTAAACCAGAGGCACTTTCATTTGAAGATACTGGGTTCTCAGTACTATGGTAAGACAAGATAATTCCTTTGAACCAAGCAGTTCTAGGCAACTATGACCAAAAATCTAGACTATTACTTATCACAGACACAGTACTGAATTTTGACACTGTGGAGCCGAAATACCTTTGCTTAAGAAGACATCACAACTGCACATAATGCACCATGGTAAAAAACTGTATAAACCTTCTACAGCAAGTGTAGTGAGGACTTGTTTATCATTTCTGATCACCTACAATTCTAATTTAGGGAACTCATCACTCTAAAGCCCTGCCACAGCTGTGTAGTTTACACCTCAAGCATCAGATCATCCTGACATCCATCAGTGTTATTTTTATTGGGTCAGATTTATTTCTGCTGATAGGGAAGGGCCTGATAGACATATTTCAGACTACCTGAAAGGAAGTTGTAGTCAGGTGGGCATGGGCTCTTCTCCCAGGCAACTAGTGACAGGATGAGAGGGCATGGCCTGAAGCTGCGCCAGGGGAGGTTTAGATCGGATATTAGGAAGCACTTCCTCATGGAAGGGGTGATAGAACACTGGAATGGACTGCCCAGGGAGGTGGTGGAGTCACCATCCCTGGAGGTGTTTAAGGAAAGATCGGATGTGGCGCTTAGTGACATTGTCTAGGTGATGTCACGGTGTTGGGTCATAGGCTGGACTTGATAATCTTGGAGGTCTATTCCAGCCTCAGAAATTCTGTGATTCTGGGATTTCTTCTCACGTTTTTTGAGACTCTGAAAGTCCTGTTATCAGACTACTTTTCTCTGAAGAATCACATAATTTTGTGCAAAAAATAAATAGGCAAAATTAACATAATAATACTGAAGAACTGAAGGGAAGACCAGTGCAAAATAAATTAATGTAGGCCCTAAATGCTTCAGAGGACCACATGAGAGGTCTTAAGGTATAAAAACACCTTTACAAATGTAATTGGAACCCTGTCAGCATCATTAGATGCCTGGGCATTTTTACAAATTCAGCCTTGAAAGAGCTGTGGCATAAAATAAATGTTTAAACAAGGGTTTTACTTCTTAGGATGCTCTCAGCAATAGATTGTGGAAGATTAAAAATCATTACTTCCAAGAATACTCTCAGCAATGGATTGTGGAAGCTTAAAAATCTTTATTTTCTGTAACTTTGTAGAGAGTTGGTAGGACAATACATTAATCTATACATACAGGGTTATATTCCTTGTGTGTGTTTGAATAAGTCATTCTGGACTCTAGTAGGGTATAAAGCAATCTGGTACAGAGCTGCTGTGTGACTGTAGGTCCCTTCTTTCCCCTGTTTCGTGAGTTTAGGTTCTAAGCATGTTGTGCTGTGACTCGCGACTATCACAGTACTCAGAATATTCTGAGTGAAACTGATGAGATGTTTATCTTGGTATAATCTTCTGTTCATCCATACCTTGAAAACTGTTGATTGACAACTTCAAAAAGAAATGGGTCTGGAAAACTATGGAACCAGCAAGTAAAATTTGTGCTGTGTTGTGGTAGAGCTCCTCCATTTTGTTGCTATGAAAACTGTGTCACAGGGGAGTTGCAGATATCAATGGACACAAAGATAAGCCATCCCTGTTGGTGCAGATGGACAGTGGGCTTTATTAGAGAAATAGGTTTAATGAGTCAGTGTAACATGGCAATTATGTTTGTGTTTGTGACTGAGAGATTGGTTACAGATGACAAAAGAAGGAAAGGAGAACTTGCTGTAACCACAGAGGACTTTTTTTTTTTACTATAAAACAGGAGTTAGAAGGCGGACAAAGTGAAAAAAAGGGTGCAGCTGAAAGTGTTAGACATAGCTTCCAGGCTTCAGAGAACGAGGCTGGAGAGCTGATGATGGAGCAAGATGTAAATGTCTGTAAAAGCTTTTACAAGAGTGGTCTCAGTGCAGTAGGAAGAGCAGTAACTGAATTGCTGAGCAGTTAAATGAAGAGATTAGGAAGAGAAAATGAATAGAGGGGTTAAGAGAGATAACTGACATGGACATAGCCAAGGATGAGGGGGAGAGAGAACTCATGCAAAGAGGAAAATAAAAATGGGTAAAAGCAAACAGAAATGTTTTTATGCATCTGAAATGAAAACTCTCCAGTGTTGTCCTTTTTTTATTTATTATGTTTCATTTAGATTCAGAACCAAGTCAAGACTAGAAACCACAAAAAACCTTTGTGAAATGGAATGTCTCTCTCCTGCACAGTCCACATTGCAAATCAATGAGTTCTGGTTAAAATCATCTTCTGTTTTCAAGGTTTAGCTGATACCAGATTGCTGAATAACTTAAATATTTTTGGCTATTTAAACACCCCACATTTTTGTACAAACAGATCCTGAAGAATTATGAACCACTCAGTGATAGGATAAGTCTTTTATTTATTTATGATGCATTCAGTGGCAAGATTGGGGGTTCTCCATGAAAACTCCAGTTTTATGGGGAAGATAATATTTCTAGAAAATTTAAGAACTACTTTATTTCAGATTAATTGCTGGAGATTTGAGTCCTTTAGTTGTGATGCAATGCATCACTCACCACTTTTAATCTTCAAATATATCAACATATAATTTTTAAAAATATTGTACAATCTCTTCCAGAAAGACAACACATTTCACTCTTACAAACTCACCATGTCAGAGTAGTCAGCTTCCATTTTTTCAGGAGAAGCTTCAAATCACAGATGATTTTAACTGGTGATCTACTGACTTTCATTGTTGTCATGACAACATCATTGAGAATTTTACTGCACATCTTTTCCATGCAGGTTTGGCTTGTATATGTACAGTCTTCTTTTAAGATCATTCAGATGATGATGTGATGCTATATTAAGACAGTCTTTACTCTGGCATCTCTAAAGTTTCAATCAGATGTAGGTAAATGCAAATTGAAATATGCCATATTTTCAGCTGAGACATCCCTGAGGGAAACAAGGTCCTTTTTTTGGTCTGGAGTAGAAATCATCTCATAAACTCTTATTTTATTCTCCCAGGCTGAAAGACAAGTCTTTCTGCAAGGTATACCTTGAAAATAAGGTGGGGAAATATCTTTAAAAACTTCTGTATTGCATCTGATCACAGAAAATCTGTGGACAGTTGGTCATCTACCTCAAAATTTATGAATTTTTGATGATAATTCATTTTGCAGTTGCCACAGGGACACTGTTCCCACAGTGATGAGGGGTAATGATGGGACAATTTCATGACTGACCTGCAATGAAATTGAGGAGGAGTCATTGACCTTAGTGTAGACTGAAGAAGAGGAAGGAACATAGAGAAACAGAAGCAGGTCTCTGCCACCAGTTCTCAGCCACAGACTGGTGGTGCTTCATAACACTGCATCCATTCACACCCTCTCTGGACCAGTGCTGCTTTGGACAGCAAACAAATGATGTCTCCTGGTTTATCATAACACATTCTTGTCTCTTGAAGCATTTAGGTTTTTTTTTTTAGCTTCTGTTCTCCTCATTCCACAACATCTTGCCACATCACAGGGAAAATACATTTTCAAAACCAAATAATACCAACCGTCATGGATGCATTGCCAAGCTGCTTTTTCACATACTTCTTGTTTTCTTGCTCTAGGTGACTGGAACCAGAGTCCTTTCCTCTTAATTCCTTCAACTGCACAATCTGATGCAGATATTAAATTGTGGTAACTTTAATTTCTACTCAGTTTTGGCTACATCCTCATTGTTATTCTGATGCTACTTCGATGGATGTACAATGCATTGGAAAAAAACCCCACAACCCCACCACTTTCTTACAGTTTATCTCCACTCCCAATAAAGAACCATTTCCATTTCTCCAAGTTTTTTTTTGATAGTCCAGAGCACTGATCTCTAATGTCTGCTAGTTTCCTGGCATTTCCAAATGTTTCATGGCATCTCTAATTTTCACAATACTTCATGGCTCCTTCATTCATCTGCTCCCTGCATCAGGAAGAGCTCTCAGGGCTCTTGCTCCCCCCATGATTTCCAGTTTCTGGCAAAGTACTAAGAAAGTTTCATATCTCTCCTTTTCACTGGCAGCTGCAAATAAATGCTCCTGTTTCCATCTGCTCTTTGGGGAGCTTCATGCAACAATTTCTATTCTGTTCAATATGCAAATGCCCCAGCTTCCTTCTGTTTTCTCAGAAAGCAAATAGAGTTTATAAGGAGAGGCAACAATCTTTTATTAGATTAATGGAGTAAGAAGAAAAAAACAGGAGATTGAGAGCATACAAGCTTTTCTTCGCCTTGCTGAGAGAGCTGCATGTATGCTGCTAACATATAACCATAGTATTTTCTTAGCTGCCTCACATCAAGAAATGTTTTCAGATATTAAGGAAGTAAAAAACCACCACTGAATGGTAAACCTGGTGGGATTGTCAATGTAAGCTCCCCAGGAGGGCTGAAGAGAATGTAAGTCCTTTCAGAGGAAAACAGATTCTCTCAGGTATCTGAACTGCACACATCTTGAAATAACAAACTTTAGCAAAAAATGATGCTTTATGTGAAAATTCATGGTCATATTCCCTTGTTGTTATTCTTCTGTTTAAAAATCAAATAGTAAAAACTTAGGCAGCCAAGTCACACAACAGGAGTAATGAACATTGATAGCAGGAGTGGATGGTTTCTGAGCAGTCTATAGCTCGAATGTTACTCATCCAGATTATTCAGAAAATACCAATGAATAACAAATGCTCAGAGAAAATAAGGGACAATTGAGTGAATGGTCCCATCTGCACTTCTCAAAACGAGTTATTCAAAGGTGATGGCAATGGCAGCAGTGGGGGTGAGTTTGACAGTGTTGGAGTTGCTGCAATAAAATCCTATTTCAAGACAGTGATGGCAATAAGGGTAAACTATAAGGGAGGGCAGATGAGACCCAGAAGAAGGCTCTCACCCTCATTAGTTATGTACAGCAGTGGCTCTGATGTTACTTACTCACTTCAGAATAAACTCAAAAATCGGCTGATCAGTAATTCAACACTCAGGAGTCTTTTATACAATCTATAAACAGCAGAGAAAGCTTGGTGGACGTTTTATAAAAGGGCAAAACAATAATGAGGATGTGTGGTCATGAGGATGTGCACTGCAGTGAGGTAAATAAATAACAGAAAAACTAACTTAGGCAAGCCGCAGAAACAAAATCTTTGGCTAAGACTAATGAGAGACACAGTATATCCACCTTCACAGCGGAGTGGGACGCAGGGACCTTAAATAACTGCAAGCCTGTGAACTCTGGACACAGAAGCAACATCGACACATCAGGGTGATACAGTGCTTCAGTTAATTAACTGAATTATATGGCACCAATGTGCTTATGTTTGTTTATATATGCCTCTAACTGTTGCTAGATGGGCTTTAGGCAGTAAGTCCAAAAATGCAATCCAGAAGAAAATGTAATGCCATGAGTACTCTGGTGCCAGGTAATTAAAAAGAGAAGGTCAGAGCTTCATTCTTCCAAGGAGAGGGATAAGGCTGTCCCCAGGCAGGGTACAGGGGTACAGGCAGGGCAGCAGAGCCCTGTCCTGGGGTCCCATGGGAATGGAGACACCTGCAAGGGCTACCGGTTTGGGTTCCAGAAAAAAAGGTAGGATTTATAACATGCTTTGTGTAACATTTCTTTTATCTATCTTCTGGGCTTTAACATATATGTGTCTTCCATAGGGTTCCAGTTTCCCTTCAAAGACAAGGAGCTGACTTGCAGACATCTTTGTCCTTTATTGCATTAGCCCTTTTTAGCTATGTAAGGGATGAGCTATGTTCGCTAATCTAAGCAGACTTTTTAAATGTTTCACTGAAAAAATAATAAATTACAAAGCAGTACATAAAAAGAAGATAAAGTATGGATAAATACTAAAATGAGCAAGGAAAATCCTCACCTAGAGCCTCTGTGCATCACTCCCACGACAAGTCCCCAGGGATCTCTGTAACCGCTCACCAGTACAGCTGGGTTTTCTTTTAGAGAGGAGATATGTTCTTCCCTCAGCACATGACAGTGTTCGACTTTGCTCATAATCTAATAAATAACGTGTTCATATGAAGCTACGTCTGTCATGTTGTCACATCAGTCTTACAAAGCGATACACCAGAGCTTTCTCATTTCATAGGAATCAATCTCTTTGTACAACCAGAGGCAACTCAAATCCATTTAAAAAGAAATCTGTACATGTAGTCTCATATATTGGAGGAAAATCTTGTAACAAATGCCATTCAGGGTTGTCTTGTAGCTCATGTTTCCAGGATCTTGCTGAAACAACTGAACAATAGCATTCATGTGGCAAATTGCCACCTTGATGGCCAAGAAGATAATGTACATTATTATGTAGACATTATCTAGTCAACAGCATACAGAAAGCCAGTGAAGCATTTTAAATTGTGGCCTTCATTTTGTACTTCAAATAGTGTACCAAATATTTTGATCATTGTTTTTCATTAAAATCATATCTTTAACTCCTCTCCCTATCTTACTATCAGCTTCCAGTAAACATGTAAGATAGATGAGTGGAAGCAGGATCCCATGCTGTTCTGAGATTAGATAAAGAGATGATGAAATAACTCAGGTGTTCTAGAGAAGCAATAATAAAAATACTTGGGAAATGAATGAACACTCATTTTTTTTGTGCTTGCAGTATTTATGAAAAAATATATACTTGGATGTTCACAAATAAATTCTAAATTTTATTACTATTTATTTTAAGCTGTGATTCCCAGCATGGTCATTTTAAGATTATCTTGTTTACAAAGAAAATTCTTAACAGTCTTTTAGAAATACTCATTTATCTGTCATATGAGTTTTATCTGTGTATCATCCTGTTTCCCAGTTTGCCATTTCTACTGCATTGAAAGCAGAGTTCTGATTTTTCTTTACAACCTCCTTGCTCCTGTAAAAGCCATAATGATGTCAAAGTGTTAAATCTGTGACAACCCCACTTGCCCCAAATTCCACATAAAATCACATAAATCACAAAGTATCTCTAATCTCTTGGGAGAGAAGAACACTGTAGACCTGGATGGTTCTTCTGTCCCATCCTGACTTGTTTCCCTGGGAGTGACCCCTGTCCCTGGTCCATCAACACAGCCTACCCTGCCACCATGCAGGCCCTCAGCTGGAGGAACCCTCATGGAACACCACTGTCCTTCCTGTGTCAGAGGGCATGCAAACCCGACCTGTCACCTTAGTATCCTGCAGAGCTCCATCATGTTCCTTTTATGGGATATGTCCCGTCACCTCCACTAACAGTGGCTGTCTCATACATTGAATGGTAAGCTTCCCAAGCAAACTGATGAGCAAACAAATTCAGGGCTGCTCCTCTTCTTCAGTCTCTTCTCATAAACTATGACATTTGTGAGAGAGGAGCCAGATAAAGTAAGAATTGGGTATTACTTCTGCTACACACAATTTTATTAATGAAAAAAATATTTGTCTTCCCCTCAGACTGCCTGGCTTCATAGCCTTTTGGGTGTGAATGGCTTCAAAGCCAGATGATGCAAATGCTTACATTGCTTTCTTCTGTGAGTGGCCATTCTTTAAACTGTAGCTGGAATATCAGGGGTGCCTGCATGTGCACTGGTATTCAAGGTACAGTATGGCATCAGTGACAACCCCTGACATGTCCTGCTGGCCCTGTCAGCTCCCTGGATGCAGGAAACCTTATGGGATGATGTGACCAATACCAGGCAGATTAAATAACCTGGAGTTCTTCCTGGAAGACCCTAAAGATCCTCCACTGAAGGCAATTGACATTTGTTAGGTAGATTGTACTCAGAGTGTCCCCATAAACAAGATAGGTGTGTGGGAGGTTTAAAGTGACATATCTTAACTTGTGTGTTACTGCTTTAGCTACTGGATTGTTGTCCCACTCTGTAATAATATGGTCCCTCATTCTACTAGCACCTCCCTACCTGGCTTCTACCTTCCTCTCCCCTGTTCTAATGGGAGAGCAGTAGCCCGGGGAACCTGTCACTGGTGCTGGCAGCTGACAGTGAATGATCTGTGCCTTCTTGCTTTTTTCATTGGGTCTTATCACTGTGTTTAGGCTGGTGACCTAAGATGTAAATGTGCATGTTCAGTCTGGGTTCCAGTGAAGCCCTAAAATAAATCTTTGTACCTGAAAGAAATAACAGCCTTTCAACATAATTATCCCCCCTTTTCTATTTTCCTAGAAAGAAACAGGAATCTTAGCTTGGTCTATGATAAAATAAGGATAAGGTATAACCCATGCGTTTATAAGCATCTGTTCTTCTGAGTGTATTTATATAAAGCACATTTCTGAGTTAGAGTGGTTACTACAGTATATGTTCCCATGATGCCATTTTACATCTACTTTCTAGAACTCTGGGGGAAAAAGTTAATTTTCTTTAAATGCTGCCTTTTGCACATCTGCTCCCATGTGAAAGGGCCTTTCTGAGGGCTCAATATAGCTCCTGAGGAGTTCAGCAATAATAGGAATACAATCTTCGTTTGTATAGCCAGGATGAGGATCTATTATTTAGAAAGTATTTCAATTGTCTGATGTCATTCAAATTTTCTCTTATTCAGTGCTGACTACCTACCTCTCCGTGGTGGGAGAAAGAAAACAACCCTTCTTCCTGGGGTAATCACACTGCAATCAAACTGTGCGATATGATTAGGTCTGCCTGAGTCCTTGGTGTATTCTCAGTGCATTGAAACAGTGGTCCCGGAGGACCCGTCCATTGTGTATCATTCCTCTCAGTACTGGCAGCTGATAGAAGTCATAGCCTAAAGAAGTTGAACAGTCTGAAAAACAAACATACTAGCAGGGGAATGAAGTGGAAAGACAGAGCAAAGAAAAACAACAGTAGAGAAAAATATATAATTGGGAAGGGGGAAAAACAGTCCAAAGGAAAAATACATCTCATGTAAACAGAAACAATATTAAAAAAGAGTAAAAAAATCAAGAAAGTTAAATTGGTAAAACAAGGAAAAGCTAGCATGCTTGCTATGAAATGGAAGGAAAGGCACAGAAAGAATAAACTCTACTTTCTCTCCAAAATCCAATCCACAAAGTACAAAGCAACCAGAGAACACAGAGCAACTCAGATAAAATTTAAGATTAAGGAAAAAATACTTCTGCAAACGTAAAATAGCACCTATGTGAAATCCAGAATAGTCTGCAAAGTGAAGGTGTCTTCATCCTTGATATCTTAAAGGAGATTCAGCCTATAATAAGTACTGTCTGCAAAATGTGTCATTAGGAAATATGCTTATTATTTTGCTGGGTTTTATGTTTTTCTCATTGAAGAATGAGCTGGCTTTTTATTACTCACATAGAGTATAAGATACCATTTCTGTTTCTTGTTGGATAGCATTACTCTTCAGAGCAAGTTTTAGGTGCAAATAACTGACCATGACTTTCAATCTGCTCTTCTCAGCCAACTGGTAATGTCAAAATTGAGGCCCCGTTGACTTCCCAGAGTTGAATTTCTACTTATGGAGTTTATTATTTTGGCAAACTTTCCTACCAACAAAAACATTTTCTGGAATATTCATAAAAAGCAAACTTAAATAGGACAAACCCAGATCCCAAGTAGAAAAATTTGAAAGGACAAACATCTGCATCACTTTTTACTACTGTCACTTAGAGCTACCTGAAAGTAAAAGCAATTTAAAATGTAGCTTTTCTTTGTTTACTTTGCTTGTTCCTTCTACAAAATCAATGTCCTTCTGGGCTAGTGATTTCTAACACAAAACTGCCTTCAGGTAAGCCTGTACCCCAGTGCACGTAAATTCCTGCCCCTCCATCCCCCTTGTTTTCACTGACTTCAAAGTTTAGAAGTCCAGCAAGCAGGCCACCCACTAGAAAGCTAACTTCCAGAAACAAATGCAGTATTCTTTGCAAGGAAACCCACAAGTGTTTATTAGGAAATCTTTTTAGGCATTTTATTGACAAAAAAATGTTTGAAAAGTTTTCTGTTACCATTGAAGTGAGGATTTTGTGAGCTGTCACTGTGAAACATTGCAGTGAGCTCTGGTTTCCCTTTCTGATACTGTACAGAAACTCCAGAAGAGGGTCATTTTATGGTGACATTGTCACTTTTCAAATCTTATTTTGTAAATCAAATGAGAGTGAGTTTGAGCATTGACTTAGGACATGACCACTTCACCAGGTCTGACTGTTTTGGTTTAAGTATTCCCACAGGAGTGCTGAGGATCAGCACCGTAATTATAGAAGACTTTGACAATTTAGTTTTATTTTTGCCTTACTCACAGTACAAGAAAGGTGTTGACAATGCAGAGCAAGCCTGGTGAGGACAACCATGGTGGTGAGGGAAGGAGTGCTTCCCCTGCAAAGAGGGACGGGGGGATCTGGGCTGGTTCAGCCTGGAGAAGGGGTGGTTTTGGGAGGACCCAACAACAGCCCCTGGTACCTATAGGAACACCATTGGGAAGTGGAGCCAGATTCTTGATAGCAGTGCTTGTTTGGAGGATAAGAAACATCAGACATTCAAACAAGAGTTTCTGAATGGATGTAAGGGGAAACTTTTTTCCACATCAGGACAGCCCAGCATTGGCACAGACTGACCACAGAGATTGTGCTGTCTCTGTCCTTGAGGATTTCTAAGATCCATTTGATATAGCCCTGAGCAACTCAGTCTGATCTCACAGCTAACCATAGTCTGAGCATAAGACTGGACTGGAGAACTCTTGAGGTCCCTTCTAATCTCAAGTTTCCTCTGACTATCTGTTTCAATGTTAATGACTACTGACCAGGTGACCATTAAGATTTACAATGACTTTTAGAGTAGAGCTCAAGCACTCAAATGCTACTGATTAGTGCTAACCAGATCACAAAGGCTGAAGTTTGTCAAGTATACTGGTACATCTGTAAGACATTTAAGAGCTTGAATCATCCTGACACTTAAAATCTGCTTGACTAGGGCCTACACATTGCAACATTTACCTATACACTTGCAATATATTAACTGTCTCCTAGGGCTACAAGGATCTCTGACAGAAGTGCTAAAATATTCATGAATACAGGTGTCACCAGGAAAAGAAAAATAAACAAAACCCCAACAAATTCAACCAGAGTTATGCAGCACAACTCTACCACATAAACAGGTATAACACATGATAGAGAAGGCTAGACATGTAGTCCCTATGCAAGGGTGAGGGTGAATTTATTTTAGAATTAATGTGAGCACCTGATTGATCTGTGGTGTTGTGTTTATCATTTTAATATCTGTTGTTAACTATTACAAACATTAGTCTGAGGACTGCTGACTTCTTTCTACAGATTTAAATAGAAAGTTCTGAACTGCATCCCTGGCCTGTGATTACCTCTCATGGAGGCTCATAACACATGATGGGTATAGATCATAACATATTATACTCCATACAGCTTCTGGGTTTTCCTCCAAAGAGCACTGCATGTTACAGTTACTTTTGCAAGTAATGCAAAAACCTTTTTCCTGGGCTGTGAGGAGCTCAGTATCCCTTGTAAAGAGCAAACTGTGGCAGAGTCATTGTACTCACAATAAAAATTAGATGTTTCTCTTCTAACAAGCAGCTAGCATGGTCTTCAGCTCAGCAAAAGAAGGATTAATACTTTCTGCAAGTTGTTGGCAGCCTCAGTTTTCTGTTGTGTCTCCAGGAGCAATGTGCAGACAGCATTTAGCAGCAGGAACTGGTGCCTGGGCACAAATTCCTTTAAGGGCCTTGGTCCAGAATCACTGCAGTAATTGGCTGCTGCAGCAACAGAGCTGGTTCAGTATGAATAGTTACATGCTCCTTTTGGCTGTCTTGCTGCTTTCACTGGCACTGCCATGTGCTGGAGAAACCCAGTCTGCTGGAGTGTTTGGCAGCATCTTCACAAGAAGGCTGGGACCCACTGACACCTCTTTTCCAAAGTGTGATCTCTGATCATGGTGGCAGTGGGTGTCTAGGGGGAAATGTATGCACAGGGTGAGCGCAGCAGAGACACTGCTCCAGGGTGCCCTCCAGCCTCAGTAACCTGAGGAACCAGAGGACATGTGTGCAAGATTGGAAATCCTTGATAGACTTCTCTCCTGTTAATTTGTCTGACAGCATTTTGAACCCACATAAACTTAAACCATCTGCGAGGTCACAGTGATCTCCAAAGACTGCTCAAGTTTTTGCTCTTCAATCGCCTACCTGTTCCTTTCTGTTTCCTTCTGCTTTGTGTCGTGATTTAGGCACTAGATACCACGCAGCCACTTGCTCAGTACTACTCCTCTCCAGTGGAACGGGGAGGGGAAAATACTATCAAAGACTCAAGGGCTGAGGCAAAGAACAGGCAGTTTCCATGAATTTTCCATATCCTGGAAGGTCAATGCTGATGTTCACCATCCCAAAGTGTTCATCCTGGTTGCCTTTCCTTTAAAACCCATTGTATATTTGTCTTTTACAATCGGCTGGCTGTTCTTTGTGAAAGCTCCCTCAGAGATATTGTGCATACATCTAGTTATCTGTCACAGGTAATCTGCTATTTTTGCTAATGGCTATGGTTCTCTGAAATTGTTTTGCATCTCTAGACATTTTGAATAGAGGTGTTTGCCATGTGCTCATTTTGCATTTTATTACTGGCATAATGGTTCCTTTGCAAAGATTAACTGAGTCACAGGGCCTGTTAATATAAGGTACCTCATTGCAGAAGAAAGAGAAATTGATATTGTTTATCCTAGATCTAAAAAAATGCTTCAGATGTGTATTTAGTAAGCAGTGGCATAAATGACTTAAAAATACCCACTGTCAATGGGAACACTATCAAAAGAGCATAAGAAAGACCACAATAAAAAAGCCCCAGATCTCACAAGAGGTCATTCTCATGAAATAAATATTGCACTTTTTACTTATATTTGCTCCTAATTTAATTTGCTACTTGCAGACAAAATGCCCTGTCAGAGACTTAATTGGTTTGTACAGTATTAGAGACAAGTGTGCCTAACCGTGTAAAATGTAAAGAAAAGGACCATTTCTGCTCCTAAGGAATCAGAGGACTTCATGATACCCATAAGCTGTCCTGATGGCTGACACAAGACCAGTAGAGAGGGCAATTAAGTATAAATCAGTTATAGCATATGTGCCTGAGATGGCTCTCTTTGCAGTTAGTTGAGCATGCTATTCACGGGCTATACTTCACGTGAGCCAGGCTGAGTCCAAAAGCAGAATACTTCTGTTCCTGGATATATGCTTTTGTGTCCTAATTAACTTTGTGTCACATTCTGCTGTGTGGTGTTGACATGCCTGCAGTTGTCTGAGATGAGGATTTTCAGAAAGTCTCAGATCTTCAGTAGAAGACACTGTCAGGAGAAATAAATGTCCATTGCACAGTGTTCTGTTGCTCTGCCAAACCTTATTTACCTATACCCTCTCTTCACTGGGTGAAGAGGGACACCCCATCACATCAAAAAGTCCACATTAGAGTTTGTATTGGTCCCAATCCTCCATGAGTGATGAAGAAATAAGGTAGTGGATGAGTTCCTGACTGGGAATACTGTTTAGCTTTGCAGTGTCATAGACGGTACAGCTATGGATATGTCCAACAAGCCAGGCATCAGGAGATATTACCAACAGAGACCTGGGTGCTTAGAGGATTATGAGGCAGTTGATGAAAAACTTGTGTGATCCCTAAATCTTCAGACAGGATACTAGAGCAACAATAACAGGCTGAAGCCTTAATTCTCAACACTTACTGTTATCCCATATGACTAACTACATACACACATGTGCGTATGGGTATGTAGTATCAGAGTTAAAGTGGTTACACAGCTCTATGATTTAGTTGACATGTTTTTAAGGCATTTCATAGTGTTGCACAAACTTTCTATAAAGGCTAATAAACAAAAACTGGAATTACTCAAGAAAGGATTGAGGGGGTAATTTTCTCACTAGTAATCTTGAAAACAAAGTTTTTGGAAGAGACTGGAGTATCTGATGTGTCATGAGTGGAGTAGGATACAATTTTTCTAAATTTCATGCTTGTGTTGCTGGAGCTGAATTGAACCAATCTATTATAGAGAAAGGATCAGTAAAAAAGTTCATATTCACATCTAGATCCCTACTTATATCAAAGGATGGTGAAATTTGAATGAGAAGTGGAAAGTAATATCCATGTGTAATATCAATTGATGATTTTATGTCTAAAAACTCCAAATGCCACCAGAGGAGCTGGCCAGTTTGTTCTCAGAGTTCCTGCAGGCTGTAATATCTTTATTTGCCTGTCTTGTATATGAAGTACTATGATGATACGTCTTTATCATGACTTCATTACATACCAGTATTTCCACATACTGTGCCTTCTCTGCAAAATCTGTGCCTCAATACACAGAGAGGATGAGACTTGTTTAGACAGTAGTTATTCCATATTTTTTGATCTTTGTTCTTTGTAGTGGCTCCTACTTTGTTTACTGCACATTTTTCAAACTCTCTTTTACAAACAGAATCATTAATTTTTCATGGTTTTGTTTTTAGTGGAGTTTATTTGTATCGACTTTTAGCTTTTCACAAACTCCTTTATTTTCACAATACTTTTGAGAAATAAGTAATGTCACCTGCATTTTGCAGTCTTACAAAGATGTGGAGAGAATAAAGTAAAAGAGAGAAAAATTTCGTGGTTTTTTTTCAAGTATGTAAACATGATATGGTATTTTACCTGTTTGGAGTCCTGCTTCTTTTAACATCCGCTGCAGCTGTGAATCTTCAGTTTCTCACCTTCCTGCCAAATTTCAAGTGCCTTTTCTAAGGACGAGAGCTTATGAAAGAAGAGGTCACCAGCATTTCTAACACAGACGAAATGTAGCATTGTTCAGAGAAAGACTATGAACTGTTAGAGGTAAAATGCTTCACAAACCTTCAGTCTGAGGCAGTCACAAGGCATATAACATTTCTGTCTATATCATTAGGAACTGACAATTCACATGCAAGCATAAAAATCTTACTGCAATGTTTAGTAACACAGATGATACTTTCAGACAAAGAGCACTCCTCTAGAAAAAGCGCTATTGAATACTTGATAACCTAAGGGTCGTGTTGGCTTCTATTTTGGTGCTGAAAAGAGCGGCTTGTGCTATGAATGATTCTTTGTCCTTTACAGCTATGAACAATACTGTCTCTCAAACCTGTAACAAGATGCCTTTTAATATGAACTTTCAGTTTTAGACAAGATTTTGAAATTTCATTCCTTGAAATATTTCAGAATCTGTTTTCTAAAATTCAGATATTTTAAGTTTAAAAAAGTGGACTTAAATTCCTCCAAAATTTTGATGCAAGTCTGGACAAAGTGAAATATGATACATATCAGGTCTTTTATGTGGAGTCTTATACTTTTGCACTTTCCATACTATATTTTCCCAACATGGTGTCCTGAAGGTGAAGAATGGCCTTGTAGTTAGGGCATTCAAGTGGGATTCAGAGCACGTGAATTCACATGCCTGCTTGGAAAATGTTCCATGTGGTGGCTTTGTTCTGTCTGGTGCATATCCCCATCTGTCAAATGGCTACCATAGTGTAAAATCTGCCACCTGGCATGTTTTTAACTACCTGACACAGCTGTATTCTTGTCTTGTCAACTGCTGGTGAGGCAACTCAACTCGCCAGTTTCACACCATCTACAATGTGCTGGGCTTGATGGATGTGTGCCTGGCAGGTGAACTGTTTGTGTACCACAACTGCAGAACTGCCCCTAGATCTCAAATGAATCAGATTTACAGAGCAAAACAAACATACACACCCTCTCCAACACAATCTGGGACCAATGGAGATGAGTGCAAGTGCAATACATGTACAATCCAATAATTCCTGAAGATGTCTGGTTCTGGTTTTGTATTCATAGAATCATAGAATGGTTTGGGTTGGAAGGGACCTTTAAATGCCATCTAGTACAACCTCCCCGAAGAGAGCAGGAACATCTTTAACTAGATCAGGTTGCTCAGAACTCTGTCTAACCTGACCTGGAATGTTTTCAGAGATGAGCCATCTAGCACCTCCCTGAGAAACCTGTTCCAGTGTTTCACCACTTCCATTAAAAAAAAATATTTCTCTTCTATCTAGCTAAACCTACCCTCTTTTAGTTTAAAACCATTTTCCCTTGTCCTGTTGCAACAGGCCTTGATAAAAAGCTTGTTCCCATCTCTCTTATAGGCCCCATTTAAGTACTGACAGGCTGCAATAAAGTCTCCCTGGAGCCTTCTCTTCTCCAGGCTGTTCAACCCCAACTGTCTCATCCAGTCCTCATAGGAGAGGGGCTCCAGCCCTCTGATAATCTTTGTGGCTCTCCTCTGGACCCTCTCCAATAGATCTATGTCCTTCTTGTATTGGGGACTCCAGAGCTGAACTCAGTACTCCAGGTGAGGTCTCACCAGAGCAGAGTAGAGGGGCAGAATCACCTCACTTGGCCATACTTCTTTTATTACAGCTCAGGATACAGTTTGACCTTCTGGGCTGTGAGTGCATATTGCTGGCTTATGTCCAGCTTTTCACCCACCAGTACCCCCAGGTCCTTCTCCCCAGGGCTCCTCTCAATCCACTCATGTCTCAGCCTGTACTGGATTGCCACACCCCAGGTGCAGGACCTTGCACTTGGCCTTTTTGAACATCATGAGGTTCATACACTTACTTTTCAAGCTTGTCCAGGTCTGTCTGGATGGCATCCTGTCCCTCAGGCATGTCACCTGCACCACTCAGCTTGGTGTTGTCTGCAGACTTGCTGAGGTTGCACTCAATCTGACTGTCCATGTCACTGATGAAGATACTAAACAGCACCAGCACCTTGAGGGACATCACTTGTCATAGATCTCCATCTGGACATTGAGCCATTGACCACTACCCTCTGAATGTGACCATCAACTACTTTCTTATCCACCAAACTGTCCACTCATCAGATACATTTATTTCCAATTTAGAGAGAAGGATGTTGGGGGGGATTGAGTCAAAGGCTTTACAGAATTCCCTTGTCCACTGATGTCACTAGACAGGGTATTACAATAGTGGAGCTCCTGATCCCAGGATGGGCCTCCTTGCTTCTAACAGAAGTTGAATGAGAAGCAGCCGTTATCACTGTCAGTCTTAAATGCCCTCATGTTCTTATCATCAGATTATTTGAAGAAGGCAACAAATTTGTCTATATATCCACAAATACCTGCACACTCAAGATGCTCCCAGGTACTGGATGAGAAGGATTTTATTAATATTTATGCACTTATCAAGGCGGGAACAACAAAAATGACATTATTAAAGAAAAAAAAGTGGACTTTTAGCAATGCTTGAATTCCAGAGTTTTGATATTGATAAGATTATTCATATTACTTACAAGACAAAGAATCATTTTGCCAGTAAAATTTATGTCCCTTAACCTTAACTCAACATTCTTTGCTTTTTGCCAAAAATATCTCTTCAGCACTGTTTTTAGAATGAGTATAAAGATATCACTTTCCTATGTGCTGTTCTGCTATATTACACTAACTAATCTTGATATAACTATCGGGAAGTAAGTTAGCTGTTCACTCTTTTGTATTTAATGGATCCCAAGCCACATTTTTCCTGGATAATGGAAATGTGATGAGTATTCTGACAAATTTTTTTTTTATATGAATCTTTCTTCATTTTTTTCACTAGAAATAATGACAAACATTTATACAATCCTACATCTGAACTAAGTAAATTAATTCAAGATTTCCACTCTGAATTTCTGCTTATTAAGCCATGAATATATTTCCTGTTCTCTTTATTTCTCCAAAGGGATGCCATCCATTCTCTCACCATAAAAGCTGAAATCTAAGGAGTGCTGATAGCAGTAGGATTGGTAGCATGATGCTATTTTATTGGCATATGGGATTAAGAAATTAACATGCAAGTGAATAGATTTTGAATATTCATGGTTGTTTGATGTCCATCACTTACTTAGAAGAACCAATTCTGATGTTAGCAATTATGAACTTTTTTTCTTTGGTGTCCCACAAATCAGGCTTGATTTTTCTTTCATTTATCCTAGCTGTGTTCTGATTTCACTCCACTGACTTCACTGAACTTATCCTAATTTCACTGTACATTAAGAATTAGATTCAATTTGCTTTTGCCAGAATAAATTACTTTCAAGGGTCACGACTGAAGTTTGGAGAAAAGGAAACTTGAAAGATTGTCCTTTAATGTATATTGGATCAAGCTCATGACAAACTTTGCCATGCTTTTCCACAGCATTCTCCAGCTAGCCTTTGAGAGAGATTTTGGTGGAGTCTGGTGACAACTGTTAAAAAGACCTGGGACCTTTGACAGGCAGAAATCAAAAGATGTGGAGGGCCAGACAAGAAAATATGAGAATCATGTACTGAGGAAGAAGAATGAGCAGATTATAGTGTTTTATCATTATTACTATGACTAGACTGCCATCAGTGCCCTGGGCTGAGGTTAAGCTAACTGTGTGTGGAGAACTACTGGACATGGCTTAGGAAACTGCTGGCTGTGACAGATAACAACATAAGAGACTAGCAAAGGTTACAGTTATCACTGTGAGGGATGCCTGGATTTTTGAGATGAATGAGGAAACCATTAAAAAAAACACCCCAAATTTGTGTATTGATATAACAAAAGTAGGACCAATGTAGAAGGCAGATGAGTAGTTAATTTGTGAGGAGACTGAGTTGGGGAGAAAGAGGTCCAAGGAGGGCTGAGTAATTTGAAAAGTGATAATATGGTCCAAATTATATAATCCTGGCTGCTGTGGGGTGTCTTCCAGGCAGTCCCATGCTTGATCACTGCAGTCTAATCAGGACAACAGATGAAACCTGTTTTTCTTACGTACATCAAACTTGCTGCCATGGTCAGGACTGGAGTGGGGCCAGGATTCTTTCTCTTTTGTGCAGGGGAACACCAGAACACCTAGATGAACAGACTGAGTTGTCTCAGTGCCCGTCCCATGTCTGATGGCATCCGTATCTGCTCACCACTTCCTATTATTAATATTTTAATAGATTACGTTCAAACAGTGAAATATTTATTGAAGACTATGACCAGCATTAAGACAGCAAAGCTTGAGGTGCTGCATACATCCAGACATTCCCATGGTCAATGAATGCCCCAATCATCTTTTACATAAATATTATTCAGATGTCTTTATGCCTTTGCTTATTCTGGCCAAGCTGTAGTTCATCACTGAGTGTCTGTACTTAAAAAGTAACATTTATTGATTTTTCTGAATTCAACGTACATTACTGAGTACTTAGATCTAAAAGTTGGTCTTCTAAAAGATGGTTGCCCAGTATGAAATGCCCTTCTGAGTTTAAGTATCAATATTAAAAGATCTACTGTCCTGTAGCCAAGTATTTGTAGATATTTAAAAAAATAATTCTAAAACCATGACTCCACAGATTTTTTAGCTCTGTTGGAAGCAGCTAATCATCCAGTAGAGGGAGCACAAGCTGCCTTAAAAATGACTAAAGACCAGTTGAACCATATTAGTTGAATAATTTATCAAACAATTCTTATATCTTTCAAATAAATTATTCAGAAAATATATTTTTCCATTATTCACCAGTGTCTAGTGCTCATGGAGTAATTCACAACTATATTAATCACAAATTTTATTCATTGAATTCAATTATTGTTTAAAATAAAACATCCATGCCCAGAACTGTGCAAACCACAGAAAGTGATGCTGAAGATAAATAAAGACATCATTAGGTAACAATTCAGATGAATTGTTACCTTATATGTTAACAGAGCATATGAGCCACCATATATTGATTTTAACGATGGGACAGTGGGTCAAGACAAGCATAAAATTGAAAATAATTGTTAAAATTAAAAAAAATTGAGAATAGCACTGTGATAGCTGCTTCTAACATCAATAGCCACCAATCATTCTTGTGCTGTACTAGAAGGGATACTCTACATATTAAGATCAACACAGTGGCATGGTTTGTCAGATAACATAAAATGATACTTTAAAAAAATTGTCTGCTAAATTATCTTATTGTCAGGAAGAAAAAAAAAGTTTCATTCGATGTAGTTAGGAATTAATTGAAATAGGAGAGGTTATGTCCCAGATTTTCACAAACCCTTGGGCTTGGACTCCTACTGTAATGAGAGCTGGATATTAATCCCATTAGGTGAGGGAAGAAGAACTGCAAAAAAGGAAAAGCATACCCCTTGCTAGCTTCTTCCTCAGATTGTAATGTGGCAGAAAGAGGTGCTATTTCACAATGAATGACATGTGGGGTAAATTGACTGAGATGTACAGTCTTGGAAAATTTGAAAGCCTCAGGCCAAACCAAAGGCCTATTCCTCTAAAGTCTCTGAAATCAAAATCTCTGCTAAATATCCTAAAAAGGATATTTAATTTCCACAGTGAGTGTTGTCAGCAGTGGTAGGAAATTAATCCTGGGGATCAAAATCTTGGTTCAGAAGAGACCATGCAAGTAAAAAAAGAGAGATGGTTCTCCTTTCCTTTCCTTTCCTTTCCTTTCCTTTCCTTTCCTTTCCTTTCCTTTCCTTTCCTTTCCTTTCCTTTCCT